>JARQZK010001449.1:167500-322500 GCA_030704885.1 Cynegetis impunctata | reverse complement strand
TATATATATATATATATATATATATATATATTATATATATATATATATATATATATATAATATATATATATATATATATATATATATATATATATATATATATATATATATAATCTCTTGATAATTATTAGCAATAACAGGCTGGTTGAATCTTAAAAAACTCGATTTTATTAAACAGTTGACATTTCACTACGATATTCGTAATTGAAATTTCTTTGACATTTATTGATTTGAAAAATTTTTTGAAAAGACAAGGCTGCTTTGTCTTGCTAATTATTTATTATATGCTATTCAGTCTAATATTAACATTCAAAATAGTTATCATTAGATGGTAAGGGAAACCAAAGAAACCTTTACCTACGTAATGTTTGAAAATAAAAATAATAGGGTACTATTTATCTAACAACAAAGAAATTAGTCATGGGAAAACATTAAAGATGTGGAGTAGAATTATCGGTATAGTACGTTTATATGGAAGCAGCCGTTGACACGTGTTTCGGACTCTTTGGTCCTCATCAGAACGGCGTAGCCAAGCATTGGATTGAAAATTTGAAGATGAAAATAGTACAACAAACAAAATCCATCTTCAAATTATGCTGCAGCATCACCTTACCTGACTCGTTAGCTTTATTGAAATGGTCTTAATGAATAGGTTATAGATAAGTCATGAATGATGATCCAGGTTGCATGAAGGGTTAGGAAAGAGAAATGAGACGGGTCGCGGTTATTTTAAATTTAATCTTGTTGAACGCAATAACATACAATAAACGAAAGAAAACAGTTTTTTGAAGTACAAATTGGAAAAAGTCAACTTCCAAGATATTTATTGTTTTTGTACATTACAGTAAGTTTAAATATTAATTAAACAATTTTTAAAACGAAATCGTTTAAAATATTTTGGAAGTTGACCCTTTCTAATACATCATTTTCAATGGCCATTATCGACAAAGAATTCAAACGGTTCTGAGACATTGTTGAACGATGACAGTTTATTAGTTCTACTACTCGATACTAGATGGTTCTGTATGTATGAAGTATTTCATTAATTGACAATATTCGTCGAAAGAGAGCAAGAATATTGTTGAGGAATTTCATACAAATTTTCAAATGATATTTTCATTCGATGAAATTTTTTTTTCTTGGTGCTTGCACGGGCCCCTAGTCGATGCGGAGCCCCTAGGCAGTTGCCTACTCTGCCTTATGGTCAATACGACCCTGTGTAATCGTACTTATTTCGGAGGAAAAGTCAACTGAAAAAAGTCGTCCGTAACCATTCTATATATTTTGCCTAAATTTTGATTTTAAAATATCGTTCATACATTTCCAGAGTCTAAAGAACTTCTGTAAGAAGATAGGATTAGCGGTATTTATTAGAAGTTTCATAGCCAAATTCCCTGTAGACTTTGGCATCACTTTAAGTCGAAAACAATAGCGAAATTTTACGAAAGTTTTCGCTCATCTGTTAAATGGATTCGTAGCAAACGATCCTCTAGTTCCCGAAGCATACACAGGGGAAGAACAAATTAAACCGATTCATCACGGTTGTCGGGCCTTAATGTATATAACGAAAAATATTACAGAAGCTCGCCGTTCAGACGTTCTTACCCAAACCGTAGAAGATGGCAAACGTTGATCCAAAGAAGGAAAATCCGTTATTAAGTTTAATGGATGTCAGACAGAAAACGCGAGAACGTTTGTAAATGTCTCCTGTGTGGAAATATGAATGACTAAGAGAAAATCTTGATGATCCAAAAATTCAAAGGTAAACATGTAAATCGACTACCTCTCGTAATTTAATTTTAAGTAAACACTAGAATTCAAAATTTTTCCAAACAAACCTGTTGGATTTATTTCGAATATTTCTGCGATACATTTCAGTTATATACATACATGCAATCTCTCAATTACACAAGTGCTAAATTTCAATTCATTAAATTCGAGTTCTTCCTGAATTTTCTATTTCTCAAGCAAAAACTCAAGTCTCAATTTTCTGATTTTCTACACCATGAAATAGTTATTAACGTAACAAGGCCGATATGTAGCAAATAACGGATGAGGTTGGATATTGTAATCCGAGGCGCAGCCGAGGATTATAACTAACCGAATCCGTTATTTGCGTATCGGCCGTGTGTCGTTAAAAATTTTTCGTAATCCCGTTGAAAGATTATATTTTGATTCCGAAGAAAGAAAAAACCCTGTACCTCGCAATTCTAAAGAAAAATCCCAACGTCGTGCACTCTGTTGTCATGGAACAGTTTGACAGTTTTATAAACAACGTCAGTTTTTTATGTTCTCAAGGTCGCTTTAACGATGACCATGGATGAAATTGATGAAATTGAGGAACAAAATCAAATTCCTTTAGAAATATTGGGAGAATCATGTGCAGTGCAGCGAGTGTTGATTAACGGCCGAAAATAACTCAAGAGCGATATCAAAAAGAATATGAAAATTTTGAAATGTGACGTAAAAGCAAGAATGTAAAGGTGGTTAATGAAGATGTATTATTAGCCTATGCGCAATGAAAATCAGAGGTTTATTCTCCCAACTCGCTGTGGACCAAGATTTCAATGTTATTATTGTAAGCAGAATAATATTTTGAAATATTTGAACAAGTGATTTCTTAACGGCCGCCGGCCGTTATGAAATTATAACAGCCGGCGGCCGTTAACACTGACTTTTCAATTGTCATCTGAATACCGTTAAATCAAAATAACAGTATGGAATTACGAAAAGCACATTATGATTGTTAATGAATAATCGAGATAATGGTTTCATCTGAAGAACGACTGAAGATCTTCGAGTTTTCTAACTCAAGAGACTACAGTTTTACGCCGGTTCCGAACTTCCAATAGGCTTGAAACTGAGTATCTAATTACCCAACAGCTAATCATATTTAGAACCTCTGAATTTCATTGGACATACACAATACCCAAGAGCAAGTTGGGACTCAAACCCACAATCCTCGGTTTACAAGCGTTACACCCTACCGCTGGGCTACCGAGGCCTCCATCTTTGAGTTATTCATTAGCTACTTATCTTATAAGGATGATGATATTGTGGTTCTGTTGCTTTTATCTCATTGTAGCCTAGTGAACTTAAACATAAAGGGAAGGTCATGCTGGCAAAAGGTCCAACCGTTCTGAATTTTTTATATGTTGTTAGGACCTGATCCAATATTAAAAAACCAGACTGCTGTGCGAGCGACGGTATACCCAAAAAATCATGAAAATTTCGGACTTTTTTCAATGTCCAATACTCAATGAAGGAAGAGGAACACTCGATACTCTTTTGAAGCATACTAAATTTGCTACAATTTGAGACCAAGGTGAGTCCTATACAACCATTTGTTCCCAATATACAGTTATTATCAATTAGCTTAATTCCTTTGAGACCAGACTGGTAACTATAGGCCCAGCGATTCTCTCAAAAACGGCAAATAACCAAAAGCAGATTCATCGTGGAAGATATCCGCGCACAAGTGTATGACACTACTCAGTATCCCGCCTCAGATGATTTCTTCAATATGTTGATTCTGTCATCCCTGAGTCAGTACAGCTCTTTTGAGACTGTCGTTCTCAAAAACAAGCGTGAACTTCTTGAAACATGAAAGAAGGAGTGTGTGTCATTTTCTCATGCACTGATAGCTGCTGTACGACCTCGATCTTGTGTTTCCTCCATTCTAATTGGAATTTATACCTAGGTACTTTTACCGAAAATATGGATCCGAACATCTGATAAATAAATGCGCTCCGCTGGGGTTCTCCTGAGCTTATTCTGCAGCTTGAAACTTCGTCTCTCGACGAAGATTCATCTTACGAGATTAATCCTCACCACCAATAGAAAAAGAGCTTTTATCTAATTTGTTTATAAAAATGTGGACGTGAAGGTTAACACGCTGGGTGGTAATAACATATTCCATGAGAAGGGAGGCATTATGTACCCCCTCGAGAGCAGTAATGCGAAACAACAATAACCCACGTATACAGAACTATGTGCGATCACCATAATAAACTATGTACGATGGCCAAGGAATGACCAAAATCACCACACTCTTGAGCAAGAGTAAACCACTTGCTGAGCAAGTGGAGGTTTGGCTTCGCCCAGACTTCACCTCACAAAACTCTAAGTGGCAGTACTTCTAGCAAAACATCATCGATATTTGAAAAATTCAGAAATATGTCGTTATGGCTTTCAAGAGAACATCTGTTGATCTTAAATTCATGGGCCAAGATTACTATTTCCCAAAATTCCAGCCCCATATATTCAACCAAAATGTTTATAACTGTTCGGAAGTGAGTGGAAAGCATATATTCGAAATAAGTTATAAAATTTCATCTTTCGAATTATTTTACATAGTAAATTTCTGAAAAAAATTCACCTATATTTTTTCGAACATTCTAGACGTACCCCAAGAGAATCCACCGAGCTTCTAATGGGAAGGTTGATTACAACAGAATTAACATGATTACTACAAAAATATTAAACTCAATTGCTGACAGGAATATTCCATTTAATTTATTACGTAATTAATCCTCAACTCTGATATTCTGGCATTCAGTATTCAGGCCGTTCTTCTCTATATTTCCGAGTGTTATTAACTTGAAGTGGATAAAAAGGTATAAATCCACAGTATTCAACTTCCGGCTTGAAATAATTCATGAAGCTGCTTTGGGAAATAAAGCTTTATATAACGCAGATGTTGATTCAGGAAAAAGAACATCCTGGACCGTATTTCATTCAATGAAGTCCGTTTTTATTTTCATGTATATGATATATTCAATTTAATTCTTATCACATTTTTTCATTTAACAATTTAATAGTGAATATTGTCATGGTTTATTTTTAGTGGTACCTAGTATATTTAATATTACATATGTATATGCATATAAACCATTGAAACCTAATAAGAAATAGAAATTAAACTACGGCGGATACTGGGTTGAAATTAATAAATGTAATAAATAAAAAAATTAAAAAAAAATAGGATATCTGAAATTCCTCACTCAAAATCTAATCTACAAAAATCAGCTGATTTAAGGAGTAGGTACAACAATATCCTCTATTTGTAATCGATGAGAAATCAATGGATACACTCGGAATGAAAATAAGAAAACAGATGTAAAATTCAAAAATATCTTTCTCAAACAATCAAAAAAAATCTGAAATTAGAAGACTCACCTAAATTTGATTAAGACAACCAATTGAATTTTGAAAACCATTGCAAATGGAGACTAATGTTGAAAAATATATTATTTTGAACATATACCACTACATTTTTACTGCATTAGTCTTCTCTATATATCATTCTGAATTATAATAAATAAGAGAATCAGTGGATCACCAGAAACTAACAATAGTAATTGTTCTATGTTGAAGAAACTTCTGTGTCAATGGAATTTCTCTGTGTCTCTTTGTCTTCACAATCTCCGATCATCAAATTAAAAACAATGTATTTAAACGTTCTGTGGTTTTGAATGCAATGAAGTTAGTCACTTTATACTTATTTATATATTATATTACTAGAACAAACTTTCAGCTGTTACTCCTGAATTATTATGATGCAAATTCATGAGTTCGGTTATTTTGTGGCCAAAACGATCAAGAAATTTATATGAGGATCACAGAATAATTGGGGGTGAATATAACCACTGACGAAGGTTGAATAAATATCAATTTAGGGTTGGCCTTCCTGACGTAGGATAAGCTTCAATGGATTTAGCGATGATTTGAGTGTTCAACCCTCCATTCATCTATTTTGCTTACAACCAAGATAATTATCTATGTTGACATACATAAAATACACGCCTTACTGGGCTGTAGAACTGATACAGAAGTGATTTTTCTATAAATGACATGCGTCTTTTATGTTTGATAATAAAATGATGATACTTTTAGGTTAGATTGGATTATTTTATTCAAAATAGTTTATTCAGTTGTTCTGAATGAATAGGAAGAGCACCTTTGAACACTTTTGATAGAAAATATTATTTTTCTCATATGGTATTATTTTTCAAGATTCTGTTTCATTAATAGATATGGGGTTTATACTAAATAATAAAAATGATATTTATTCATTTTGACTTATTACGGTAACACAATTTCAATTGAAAAAAACCACATTTTGTTTAAATGTGCCTCACCCGCGGGGCACATTTGAAACCACTAGGGGCCGTTTTGAAAAACCAGGATAACATGAAAACTATATGATTTAGAATATAATCAACACTATATCTCAGTTATTTGCATCTTATATTAGCATTGTGCATTGCCATTTATTCAGTAAACTTACTATTAATTGAATAAACTTACTTCTAAAACTGTTAAACAGTCTGGGGCAGTCTTGAACAAGGGTAACAAACTTATTATTATAACTGAGATCAAATTAAATATTGCAAAATAATATTGAAAAGTTATAACCCTGATAATGTCTTAAAAATATAACACTCTTACGAAGGCACTCTAAAGGTGTCAAACATGAAATAAACAATCCAAATAGCCTCAATGGCCAACATAAAATAAATATTAAAAAGAAACGACTTCAGAACTATGGTATTTAGTACTTAACCTAGCTTAAATTCACTAAAGTCAAATTTTAAATTTAATAAAGCAGCTGACGTTCCTGCAGTAGGACATATAGCTTTCAAAGTTTTTTACAATATCAATATATCAAAAAATTTTTTCCTTTTTGTAATTTCTTTCCATTATGACTGTAAAACTAATATCAAATGGAGTTATTTACTTATATTACCTATAATTTTCAAAAAAATAAACATAACTTTTGTTTATGTAGCTGGGGGGTACCTTTGAACATTTTATTCAAAAGTGCCTAAGGGATTTTGTTCAAATCTGCCCCAATACCATCCTTCAGAAACAAACATTTCTAGACGAAAAACTAACTTATGTTTCATGAACTTATATTGGTAATACATTGGGTATAATATATGCAAAACTATAAAATAATAACAACTCAAAAATAATACTCTGTCAGTTAGTTGCTTACAATTAAAAAAAAAATGTTTATTTTGGTTTCCGTAAAGTAACCAGTGAATGTTTACCGAATGACACTGACATTCACGTTAGTCGGGAACTGACAGATCTGTAGTTCAGTGTTACCAGTATTAAACAGGTTTTGTTCTAACCTGTGCGAATGCGGGAAAAGAGGCGACCTTAATCATATTTTTTTCTCCTGTAATCGAAATTTAATAAATTGTGATCGACTCTATTCAGATTTATTGAAGTTGAAGCTGAAGATTTCACGTCCTTCTAGCCTAATGATATTTTATTTTCCACTGATTATTTTTCAATTTCTTAAAATTATCCAATATTAAACTCTAGTACCGAGCATCTTATATGTGTTCTTCCCCTGATTAATCAACAAATCACCTTCTGTTTGTGTGTCTTGTGAATATTGTGATGTCAATCTCCTATAGCTATAAAGAATTCTCCTCATATACCAAACTAAACCTCTCACACCTAACTCTGATTGGAATCAAAAATCAAGACTGTCAATCAACACTCCATCTGGTATTAGAAACTGTGTTTTCAAGACCCGTCTAAGACGGTCCAGGTGGATCACTTGTTTGTTGTGTAGATGGCCCTAGTAGCCAGGCACATAAAAGGACCGAAGAAGAAGAAAAAACAGGTTTTGGAGATTAGAAAAGATAAAGGATGCGTTCGTAAACTCAACAATTCAAAACTACCTCAATTCTAAACTGCCCCCCCTCTCCCCTAATCGAAATAGTTCGAAAGTATTCATTATACAAATTCAACGAACATATTTATTTTTAGAAAGAAACATCCATGTACCTACTCGAAAAAAAATTCATAAAATTCTTTTTTTCAATTCACACCAAAAATTAATATTCAGACTTTGAGAAAATTTTAAACAAGGAAATCATCCAAATTTTTCCTCTCTTAAACTAATTCGTTATTTTATTAAAAATTATATTCAATTTTCATTTCGAGGTCCATTTCGACCAATTCTCATAGTCATATTTACTATTTGAAGTTGTGAAATTCTAGATGCAGCCGTCTCTGGGAATTTTGGAATGGGTTCTAAGAAAATAAGGGATGTATTATATATTCATGCACAGTAATTTGGAAATGGGTATTTACAATCGTACTAACTAATTCATCCCTCAGGGTTCATTTATATACCATTTATATTCCTTCAAATGAGGTCAGTAAAGCAAACAGTCAATCCTGTCGAATAAATTAAGACAGCGTTATCGTAGTTGCTTCTAGCAATCCAGTTATTTAATGTGCAAGTATCATTCACAAAAAAAGACTTACTGTTTACAACGGTGAGTTTCATTCAATAAAAAAATACGAAAGCATTCATTCTTAGATAAATTGAGTCCACAACTGGCTAGCCAATGACAGATAAATCATAATATACAGTGAACAGACTTTGAATAAAATGATAGGTTTCTTGAAAGTTGAATTGCATGTACTCTCATGAATTATTTAAATGTTAATACGCGAGGGGAAAAATTTGTCTCCTTTCAAGTATATTGCATAAACGCAGGTGTGGAAGATTTTTGGTATAGGTGAGATTTATATAGCAGAGTGAAGAAAGCTGAAATTCATTTATGTTTTACAAAAACCTTAAATTGATTTAAAAAAAAGTGTGTTTCGTAGGAAGACTACTTCGACGCCTACGCCATTTCATATAATCACTGTTCAAAATCATACAGCCAATGTCATACATATAACACTAAAATCAGAAATTTTATGAATTGTGGTCGAATTTCGACCACTAGCTAGTATAGTGGCTCCGTAGCTTAGTTGGACCACTGAACTTAAGGTCGACGGATCGAATCCCGGTCGAACCGTTTAATGCGGAGCCACCTCTCGGAAGGCAATGGCAAACCACCGAGAAGTATTCTGCCTAGTAAAGCCTCTCTATAAAGACGTTCGGAACCATCGTAAAAAAAAATGGCAATGGCAAACCACCGAGAAGTATTCTGCCTAGTAAAGCCTCTCTATAAAGACGTTCGGAACCAACGTAAAAAAAAAAAAAAATTGACCAAGCTAGTTAGTCGAGTATGTTAGGTACGCTGGCTAGTATTTGGGAGGTCTCGGGTTCAAACCCCGGAGCCGACTGGTCAGTCATGAGTTTTTCTCAGAGGTTTCCTCATGGTAATGTAAGTCACTGCTTGCAAACTTATAAGGCGAATGCGGGCCAGTATTAATCCTCTGAACCCTACCCACACTTCCTATGTACCATATCCTTAATGCACTTGTACATACAAGTGTACCCTCTGATCTGGCTGAAGGAGTTAATCCCAAACTCAAGCTGCCCGCCTCCCCGACACATACTTCAGGGAGGAATGAAACACGTGTGTTTCCTTTCCTTCCTTCGTAAAATTGACCAAGCTAGTTAGTCGAGTACTTAGCGTACGCTGGCTAGTATTTGGGAGGTCTCGGGTTCAAACTCCGGGCCGACTGGTCTGCCATGAGTCCTTTTCAGAGGTTTCCTCATGGTAATGTAAGTCACTGCTTGCAAACTTATAAGGCGAATACTGGACCAGTATTAATCCTCTGAACCCTACCCACACTTCCTATGTTCCATAAATATCCCGTCTCATCTATCCATAATGCACTTGTACATACAAGTGTATCTTCTGATCTGGCTGAAGGAGTAAATCCCAAACTCAATCTGCCCGCCTCAGTGTCACATACTTGAGGGAGGAATGAAACACGTGTGTTACCTTTTTTTTCGTAAAACTGTAGGTACCTTCTATTCGTGTATCACTGTATCACGCACAACATGAAGAGAGGTTGCCTACACCCGAAATCGGGTAAGGCACTTGAAGAAGTAAAAATAGTAGTAGAATAGAACTCTTGTATATTAACAAGAAAAAGTGCTTCGCGCCGTACTGATAGCGAAGCAGGTCGACATGCGATTCGACTAGAAAAGTCTCCGCGAAGTACCTCGCGGTTGAGGAAAAGAGTTGTTACCCAGAAGGAACGTATTTCAACTTGAACTAAACCTACCTACATTAATGTTGGAAGTATTTGGAACGAATGACTCAATTGCAATTGGTAACTCCCCCTCAATTGATACACTATTTATAATGGCCAAATTAGAGAAAATGAAAAACTGTGAAATAAATTGATAATTTTTCGCTTTCCTCTACTTCCTGTAACACATCTTCTTCTCATTCTCGAAATTATTTCCATTGAAATTTATAAACTGTATTTTCCTTTATTTGTCATCAGATTTTCCGCGTCACACAGAACTTTCGTCTAAAAAAACCGCTGCAAATTGAATCATTACTTCCACATTATTGTTACTGCCAGTATGAAACATTTTTAAAACCCCTTTCTTCTTATCACCATCGCTATTTTGTGGTAAATTGCCATATCTATTGTATAATCGAAATCTGTATACCAAAAAAACCCTCAAATGACATATTACTCGATTTTTAACGAAAAATTCCCTTTTTTTGCTAATTGACATCTCAAAGTCAAATCATGGAAAATATACAAGTTGGCCATGGTTTTTACAAAGTAAAGTGAACAAGGAAAATTCTTCAATAATTAAAAAAATTATCAAACAACTTTCCAAGGGAGCTGGTTAAATGTATTCTTTCAAAAGTTATCGAGGAAACTAACAGACCGATCGATTATTATTAACTTTCCATCACGTTGTGATGTGGAAGTATTTCATCATGACATTATTGACGTTTCTTTAAATACCATGTGATATCCATACGTCTTAACGTCATTCCCAAATTAGTAATTCTACTTTCAACTAACAATTTCATTGAATAAACACATGACTCGAGTGTTGGTTGCGTACGAAACCAAAACGTGTCTGTTTCCGAACTGAATTTGAGCTTAATATCCAGAGAAAAACCGCATTTGGACCAAGGTAAGTCTGGTGGAATGGAATATCTCTTTCATGTGCAGGGATAACGTGTCTGTTGGAGCCTATGCGGTTTTACCCCCGGATCGTTTCCACACCGCCGTTATCCGTCTATTTGGAATTGATCATGTATTATCATAATACCGTTACTATATTTTTCATTATGTACGGTAGTGTTGCACAATGGTGGCACGTATGTCGTGGTGTAGGATACGACAACAATTTCCACTAATAACGAAGATCATAATTAAATTCGCCGGTTTATGTAATGGTTTATAAAACGGCCTGCGAGATCTCCAGATCTATCAACATTTGATTTTCATACGATACGAAGTTCTTTAACTCACATCACACTTGATGAATGAAAGATAGGCTTAAAACTGTGTCTATCAAGACAATGCGTTCCCGCTAGCTGTTTTGATATATGCGTATTGTCATTATTTTATTGATAATAATAAGTATCGAAAACTGAATGTGGTTTTTAGGCACAAGATTAAGTAGTCAACAAATTCCGGAGAGGAGAACTATTTACTTCAATAGGTTTTCTGGAATTTCTGTACCTGTAAATTTACAAAAATTCTCAGAAATTTAATTCATGATCTTGGGTTTTCACATTTAGAATTTGAATGAAATGAATGACTGATTTTCTTTTATTGAATAAATTGCTTAGTTAGCGAAATATTTTTGGCAAAAAGTTCCTTATAACGCACGTTACACTTCAGACACTTGGCGAATGGAAGATAGATCGAAAACTGTGTACGACACGACGGCATTGTGAGGCGTAAGAATCGTCTGTATTCGTAAATGTTCTTATTTAATTAATAAAGAATTAATTGTGGAAGCGGTTCAGTAGAAGTTGAGGATAACGATGATGAAATCAGGAAAGTACCATTGTTTGTAAATTTTAATATGTTACTCTATATAAATATGAAGATATGATTATAGTATCAGTATAATATTATAGATTACGTACTATTTTGAAGTGGAGATTTGAATATAATTTTTACAAATTATTTACTATCCATTCGTATAATAATAATTATACATCGAAATGGATAATTAAACGAAACAAGTTTCAACCTCTTTTAACTTTTGATGATCGAAAAAACTCAAAGCCATTGCTATAATTCAAGAATTAACGATGATCCTGCAAAATCTACAACAAGATACAATACCACTATAGCATCCAAGCCAAAAAGAATACCTACTAGTGATTGAAAATGAGCATAAATAATAAATAAAATGCTTTAAAGTCAAGTATTCTCCTTGGAATATTTGCAAAGAAAACAATACCTTCAATAATTCCTCATATCGTAAATTCCATAAATTCGAAAGATGTCGGTATAAATAGTAGTACTTTGTTGATTAATATAAAGAGTTATATCAATAATTACCAGTATGATCAAAATATAAACAAGTTACAATATTCCTATTTGATATCAACATTATTATCTATATATTAACCATATTTGTTGTATATTTTAATACATCTTTCGAGTGAAAAAATGTCAACTTATTATTTATAATGGTACTTATTTGTCTGTAATAATAAGATAAGCATTCTTCTTTCAATCGAAGAACAACTCTCTAACGAATACCTCCGGCTAAGGCGCCTTGTTCATTTCATGAATATTCAGGAAAGTCGTTTCATCAACAATGAGGATGTTTATTTCAAGCCACGGAAAACAAGAATGTAATATACTGAAGTAATCGAGAATATATGACTACTTACAACAGTGGTATTTAATCTATGGGTCGGGGTCACGAAAAATGATTTTGGGGTCGCAACGTTGATGGAAAAATTGTAAATGAATTATATTGTATACAAATAAGAAACTAAGAAACTTATTTTTAAAAATTATTAGTTTCCAAAAGTTGGAAATTGTTTTCCAAGACTGTCTGATGGAGCTTTAAAGGTATTATAGTAGGGGAGCCCAAGCGGGGATTTCGGGATTTACTAAAGCGCAGCAGATTAATATACAGGGGGATACCTTGTACCCGGTTAAGTACCTCCACAAAACATGAGGCCCATATATAAGGCCGCCCGTGAAGGATACAGGATCAGATTAGTAAAAAAAATTGACCATCAGAAATTCTCGAGCGCGTCAGATTAAGGTAGGGTGAGTTAATTACATCCTAAAAAGTGTATATTCCACTAATCTGACAATTTGAGAGTGACGTAAAGAAAGGGGAGGGCAACAAAGTTGTAAAAAAAACGTCATCTCGACATTCTCGAGCGTAGCTAAATTTTTTTTTATTTTGAAGGAAATAATTCAAGAATAATGAAAAATATATAATCTGACGATTTCCGCAAGCCGAAATAACAAAAATTCGTCGATAAAGTTAAATGCGTGCAGCTGCGTGATGCCTACATTTCCTTCTCCGCGTTTCTATTCCTCTCTCACTCTTTCTCTATGTGTGTGTGTGTGTGTGTGTGTGTGTGTGTGTGTGTGTGTGTGTGTGTGTGTGTGTGTGTGTGTGTGTGTGTGTGTGTGTGTGTGTGTGTGTGTGTGTGTGTGTGTGTGTGTGTGTGTGTGTGTGTGTGTGTGTGTGTGTGTGTGTGACTATGTGACTCGATTATAACTTTCGAACGACTAAACCGATCGGAATCTACTAAACGACGTTCTAAAGATTTCCCCTCAAAATTAGATTTCCTGTGAATTTGAACCGATTCGGACCGATAGATTTTGAGAAATTTTGAAAAATCTCAAAAAAAATAAGTGGTTTTTTTGGAATAACTTTTAAACGGCTTTATCGATCAACTTCAAAAACTAATCCGCCTTTGAGCTTGAAAAACCACGTCGATCGCCACCAAGCTGGTCAAAATCGGTTGATTCGTTCGAGAGATATCGTGAACGAAAGAAACCCGAAAAAGTGTTTTTTCGGGATTACTCCGAAATGTTTGGTTCGATCAATTAAAATTGCAAAATTACTTATGAGGATGATAAAACTGCGTCGAATGCCGCCAACCGCGTGAAAATTGCTTGATCCATTCAAAAGTTATTGCGGTTTGAAAATTCCAAAAATAGTGTTCTATGAAACTTCTATCAGACTTTCGAGCTGGGAGAGCTCAAATGCATAGAAATATTATTTCTTTGAACTCAGCGAGCTCAAAATATCACATAAATTATATTTTGAGCTCAAAAATGTCATAAGTACAATTTTAAGCGCCCAGGAATGGAATTAGCGGGAAGTTGCAGGGATGGCCTTTAAGGTGAACCGTTTTTCTAATTTTTTTTGTCAGATCAGGCGAATCCCTCTAGATAATCGTCAGATTATGAGACAGTACGTTTAGAACATAAAGATGAACCATATATATCTTAATCTGACGCGCTTGAGTATTTCAAAATGGCGAATTTTTTTTGCATATTATGAAAATGGCCGCGAGTTTGCGTCCCATCGAAATCGTCAGATTAGTGAATGAGAGCTTTTTTTTGGTGCACTTAACACTCCCTTAGAAAATCTGACGCGCTCGATTAAATTTTTTTTTTCATTTTCAACCCTTACATACAACCACCCGCATCATGCAAACGATCAGATTAACATACGTACATTATTAAAAATACGTAGGGCATTGATGCTATCAATATCTGACGCGCTCGAGGATGTCCATGCAACAGTTTTTTTTACATATTTAAAAATCTATAGCCGCTTCCCCCACCGATGTAAAGGTATATATCATATAACATTTTTTTCTTCTTATCATCTAAGCTTTGCAACCCAATAGGTCTCTACGACGCTCGAGTAAATCCCCATTTAGCATCGTGGGCTCCCCTACTATTATTACCATTTGCTTCATCTTATATGTGAGAGATGGGACACTCCCAATCTCTCTACCTAAAATTTAAGTGATTCAACTTGAACAAAACAGAGGCAAAGATATCAATACTTATAAATCAAAAACATGCTCATAGATGTTCTTTAGTAGTTTTTGGAACGAAGTTCCTGACGCCAGGCTTGGAGGAGATAGGGATTTCTCTGCGCGACCAAACTGAAAAATATGTGAGACTAAAACCGTAACGGAAGTGACGACACACAATCGAATATTGTATAATACCTTCCTCTTTCTCCCTATTTCTTTCTGCTCTCATTACTTCTCTTTCTGATCCAACTCCGCTAAGCCAATCGCCAGTGCATAGTAAATACTCATGAATTCATGTACAAGCAACGCGAAAGCGTCATGAGCCGTCGCGGGACGTCTGGCATATATGAAACATCGAAATAATTTTGTATTAGTTATATGCATAAAAGAACACATTACGACAGGAATCAGATATGGCATAATGAAAATATAAAGCATTACAAGTTTGTTTCATGAAATAGTGACTACGTATAGTAGGCTTATATTCCATTATATAGCGTGGTGGTATGTTACACTCTCGAAATATACACTCTTGCGTCTTTGTTCTGCGTTGTATTGACGACCGAGTGGTCTGAGTACTGAATACAGGTATCGTATCACTGAGTTCGAATCCCAGAGGTGACTCCAGGCTTTTTTCACTTATTCATTTACAATGTCGTTGCAGCTCTTAGCCATTCCAATATTAATTATTTCATCTCGGATTAGTAAAAGTTATCACTTCTGTCGAGCGTCCCGAGATGCACCATGCTTCTTTTTTGCAAATTGTGTTGCTTCTACATTATCCGAAGGAATTTTGTTCCTAACCTGGTGTCCCATGACATCGATTCTTTTTTTAAGTGAATATTTCTTAATCTGTGTTGAACGAATTTAAGTAGGAGTAAAACTTAAGAGTTCGTCACCTACATACTAGTGACGTTTTGCGCCAGACTGGCGGCGCACAGTGTCTTGTGTACATTATACATTTATACGCATAGGGGAAAGGGGGGCACATTCATCATGTTTGAATTCAAACTCGCATATTTTTGTCATTTTTAATCAATAGCGATATATTATGCCACAGTTATAAAAAATGCACCTTATATCACATATCGTGAAAAATGTGATCAGAAAACAACTATAACAGAAAATACATTCATGTAAAGAAAATGTGTCAAAAAGATGAAACTGCCCCCTCGGAGGGGCAGTTACAACCATGCGGTGGGGCAGATTCGACAGTAGAGAGGGTGAATAAATAAAATGTTTTGATATGATAGAAAATCTTATTCTGATAACAAATTTCACTCACAAATTCAATTAGTTATTGTAGTTAACATCAAATGCACTTAAATTAATATTAAACGTGAGCAAAGAGGCTATTCTAGCTATTTTAGCTGAATTTGGTTTCGGCAACTTCAAAACGATATCATAACGCCCAATGTCATTAACCGGTTGTTAAAAAAATGTATTCAATGGCTTCTCACGACGTAAAAATTTTACCTCAAATTCAGTTGATTTTGCAGATATTACCCTGGCTATATAATAGATTACTTCAACTTCAGTGCAGAATTTAACTAATAAATAAACATTTTCATATATTATATCATCGTCGCGCAAAACCACTATGTGATTTGAATCAGAACTACTCTCGGAAAACTTGCTCAATCATTTTCTGTATTCTATTCCCTTCTTTATTTTCTTACGAATCCCTCTTTCATTCTCCAGCTGTTCTAACCGATCCTTCTCTGGAGTATCGGTGTAAATCCGGGATTTTCCTTTTCTATTTTCACCGTTTTTTTTTCTTAATAAATGGTAATCTTTATAAAGCTTTGTCAATTGTTAAGCTGAATATTTGTCACGTAATTTTTTTATTAGGGGAGGCCTACGTTCAGAAGTGGACAACAATGGGCTGAAAAGAAGAAGAAGAATTTTTTTATTTAAGAAAGTAATGTTCCACGTTTAATGTCGAAACATCTCGAAGCTTCTATCTGTGACATTCTTTTCGATAAAACCTCCTGAATTGCATTTTTCATATTACCTTCACTTATATCTGCTCTGTTTTTTTTATCCCTTGGTACCATCTGAAAAACACCATTGTTTCAATGATATTATAGCTTTCCACCCGGTTTAGGAGATTCGACCACTGGCTGAAAGTGCCTCTTGTTTAGGTGGCCGAATCTGCCCCATGGTACATTTTGATAAATATTCGTATATGCTATCAACACTCTTGACTTTGAGGTTATGTCGAGCCGCCATACAACTTTCAAAGTATAACAAAAAGACATAATCCACAAATGAGTTAAGTAATGCATTAAACTTTGGTGGTATTGCAAAAAGTCATTCGTATAAAAACTTACCTTGCAGTGCACTATTTAACAATAAAATATTTAATTTTCTTGGGGCAACTTCTAGGTTCACAATATTTTTCTGGCAGTTGTAACACCTTACAAGTAATACAATATATTTTTAACAAGCGGTAAATTCAGTGCGAGTTAGATCGACTGGTTGAAAGTGCCCCCAGGTCGATTGTGCCCCCTACATATAAGTAAACACTAAAACATTGTATACACTCAACTAATCCTGTTAGTTTTTCCTTATTTCTTTATTTGCTAACAATGAAAATAAAGTTCATTAACATCTATATGAATACAAATACAAGTTATAAATAATATAAGTGAATAATAATGACCATTTCAATTAAGTTGTATTTAATTCTTGCAGTAGGCTTGCACAACCTATCATATGTTTTCAGTAATAAATAACATGAAAATGTATTTAATTAATGCTTGCAGTGCTAATAGATGTGAAAACCAGACCAATGTTAATAATTTGAATTACAAATTATGAAATTTTAATTAGTCGTACCATAGTAATTTCAAATATTCAAAAAAAAACTGATTTATTTGGACGTGTTATACGCCATATTTTAATGTCAATAGTTATTATAAATGTTTAATACTAGTCAATTTTTCAACTTAATATTTGGTGTTTAACTTTTGTGTTGATTTTAAGTTTATTTTACTTGTTTTGTCGCTGTTTGTTTTGTATGAATTTATTGATATTTCCTAGATTTTTAATATTACCTATTCCTAGTTTTAGAAAATTAAATTAGTGATTATTTTAATTTTGGTTCGACGATATCCCTTTCTGTTTCGCACTAGCAAAACGTTTGAATACCACTGATTTACACCAGTAGATTCCCTTATGTAAAGACTGGTTTGTGTAAAACTTTGGTCGAATATGGAAACAACTACATTGGAGATGTTTACGGGGCATGGGGTTAGCGGTCAAAGGAAAGTAACAGCGGAAATTATTACGACATCGAGGGACTAGAACAGAGGTTCCCAAACTTTTTTTTCTCATAGACCACCTTGAAAATTTTGCTGGTTCCGGTGGACCCCCTGCAGCTACATTTCTACCATATTCCCAAAACTCGACAAAAATGTGGAGATTAGATCTAACTATGGAAATTTGCGTTGGGGCTGAGTTCCAACCACGAATAAACAGTTTTCGAGAGAAAGTTGGGAATTTATTGGTTGAATAGTTAATTGATTGTGCTGTGAGCGGATGTCCAAAAATCAAAGTCGGCCAATCAAAAAAGTGATTCCATCCAACTTCACATTTTTTGGACATCTACTCAAAGTACAAGAAACCATACAAATTTAGAAAATTAAATAATCGAACAAGTTCATGCAAGATTGCAAGCGCACACACCACAAGTCGCATTTCGTCCCTTTGCAAGCCTGAACAAGAGTTGTGGACGACGGAGAGCGATGCTTTGCAAATGTCGACACGATGTACTGAATATGGAATATGCAAGATTTTACAAGCAGCAGTCGCTGAACTACTTAAAATATTATCTGCCTACATTGATAGGTGAAGTCAAGCCACCATTTAAATTTTCGTGGACCCCCGCTTATGAATTGTGGACCCCCATATTTTTGCCACGCCAACGTAGACCCCCGTCCAGTCTCACGTGGACCCCTGTAGTACTTTGGGAATCACTGGACTAGAACATTGCACCTTTCTTCTCTTCTAACCGTGATGAGATTCGACTTAATTCACAATCAAACCAAGGCCTTTGAAGCTAGTGACTGTATACATGCTGCTTCACTTCAGTCAACAATTCAAGATATTGAAGATATCGAAATTACTACTGCGACAGCGCTCTGTGTTTTGAGGTTACATAAATGTTTAACAAGAACAAAACTTGAATTTACTACGTTTATTATCACAAAAATACTTTGAAAAATATAACACTGCGATTGCGATTTCGGTCACTAGACCATCATCGGGCAGATTGAGTTAAGAACTGAATAAATAATTATAGATTTGCGCTTAGGTGGAAAAGAATTATTGCAGGTACCTAAATAGACAAGAGGGACATATTTCAAGAAGGGCTAATAGATGTGGATTTCCCAAATTGGAACAATAAAATGTTTTTAGAAAAATCATTATTATTTGAATACACTAAATATAGGAGAATATATCAAGTCAATCTGGTCGTTCAGAAATATTTCTTTTGCATTATGATTGAGTTTAAACATTCTAATGATTTTAAGTAAGTTACTTTGATTCCTTTCTGTAATTTGTGCATAATTTGAAAGTTATCTATTTGTGGAAACGGGTGGTGGTTTTCAAGGCAATGATTTGAAAAAGTTGGAACCGTTTCATTTTTCAAAAAAAACTGTTGGTGTTCTTTAAATCTTGCCTTGAATGATCGACCAGTCTGACCTATATACACTCCTTTACATACAGGAAAAATCAACCTATAAACTCCTGAACTTTCAAATTTTGAAGTGATATCCTTGGCATTGAATAAAAATCCAGAAATAGTAACGACTGATTCCATCAATTACATGAATGTGTTAAAAGAAATATCCAACTTTCAAATTAAGTATAATATACTTGATGGTCAAATTCTTATATTTCATAAAGTGAACAAGGAAAATTCTTCAATAACTCAAAATTATCAAACAATCTTCCAATGCATGCAGATCTCGCATCGTGGAATATATTTAACCAGCTCCCTTGGAAGATTGTTTGAAAGTTTGAATTATTGAAGAATTTTCCTTGTTCAATTTATGTAATTCATTAATTTGACAATGGTTATTTAGTATATTTTTTATAAATTGATTGTTGAATATTGTGAATATCGCAACAAGTATTTACGGGGCGCTCTCTCTTGGTTATGTTGAATGTCCCTCACGGTGCACCAGCTTTTATACCTCACACCCTATTTCACTCTACGTGAATTTGTTACACATTCATTACAATTTATCACACCTATTCCCAAATTTATTACAGTTGCAGAACTCAAGTTATGAGGGTGTGGTGTAGAATTAACCCTCTCGCTCACCTTGTCCTCAATTGAGGACAACCTACTTTGGATTTTTTCCTATGAAGTGCCGCTTGCTCTTACTTTTCTGTCACATTGTTCTCAGTTGTGGACATCATATACTTCCAAATGAATATATGTGCTGCCATCTACAAGCTGATGGAAAAAAAATCCATTCATTTGAAATATAGGTTTCCGTAGGGTAGCTGTGACAGCAGTGTAGCGCTCTACTGTTCATTTTTTTTTTGGTTATATTCGTTAGACCACGTGTTTGAAAACTGTTTGTTCACGTTCACAATAAGTGTAGACTTGTTCCAAAGTAATTGTGTTTGGTGATTTTTGTGCATATTGTAATCAGCGATTTTTGAAAGTGTGGTGTCCTAATTTGAGGACATTGTGAGCTAGCGGCAAACGCAACATCTAGGTAAATATAACAGTACTTTTATTTTATTTCTGCAAAAGTTAAATTTTATACATTTTAGTACTTCGAAAATGGACCATTCATGAAATACCATACCCTGTAATGTTATTTTTATAAAACATATTAATATTTTACCCTCTGAACATATTTCTGAAAATTTTTTGTCTTCCATCAGCTCATGATGTCCTCAATTGGGGACATGTCATAGTGCCCATCAGCTCACGATGTCCTCAATTGGGGACATGTCATAGTGCCCAAACGGATCATTTTGAAAATCTGAATTTAACATCAAAAATTTTCAAAAAATCATAATTTGTATTACAGTAAATTTCAGATTTTTCGCTCCAATAGTTTTAATTCGTGATCGAGAGGGTTAAACTAAAGCTGCACCACACTTACACCATATTAATTATTTTCGATTCAAAACTTTCCTGTAACTAATTACAATTAATAACAATAAATTACAACCATTTCCGGCCTCATTACGGTTCCACAATTCCAAAAAGTAGATAGCGCATCGAAAAACTATGACAATAACACTTGAATATAAAGATATTCATTTATTACAATAACCCACTCGGTTTTATGGATACAAAAAATGATCGGCTGGAACAAGAAAATAATAACAAAGAAGCTGCAAGTGAGTGGGGTAGTGTAATAATTGATAAGAATTTTCACGAGACAAAAAATTATAGAATTAACGAAAATAAGATAGAAATACAGGATTTTCAATTTATGACAATACGTAGCCCATTCGGTTTCATCGATACAAAACATGGTCACCAGGATTAAGAAAATGATAAAAAGAAGGTGCAGATGAGTGGGGTAGTGTAATAATTTGAAAACTCTGTATTTCTATCTTATTTTCGATAATTCAATCATTTCCTCACGTGAAAATTCTTATCAATTATAACACTACCCGACTCACTCGCAGCTTCCTTGTTATTTTTTTCTCAATCTTGCTGACCATTTTTTGTATCGATAAAACCAAGTGGGTTATTGTAATACATTGAAAACCCTGTATTTCTATCATATTTTTGATAATTCTATAATTTTTGTGGTTTGAAAATTCTTATCAATTATTATACGACCCCACTCACCTGCAGTTTCTTTGTTATTATTTTCTTTATCCTGCGGGCTATTTTTCATCCATAAAACCGAGTGGGCTATTGTAATGAATGAATATCCTTCATTTATGTGTTATTGTCAAATGTTCTCGATGCGTTACCAAACTGGTAACCAATTTGGAATTGTGGAATTGTAATGAGGCCTGAGAAGGTTGTAATTGGTTATAATTAATAACAGAAAAGTTCTGAATCAAAAATAATTACCGTAGTCTACCCGAATTCCGTCACCTTAAGGCCCTTAGTATCCATGGACTGACTTTTGGAACGA
This sequence comes from Cynegetis impunctata, assembly GCA_030704885.1. NCBI lineage: Eukaryota > Metazoa > Arthropoda > Insecta > Coleoptera > Coccinellidae > Cynegetis > Cynegetis impunctata. The sequence goes on along the minus strand of JARQZK010001449.1, from coordinate 300,635 downwards.
ACTATAATGTTTTGTGCTGATATTCTGAGTTATTTTTGACATATGATGAATTTTTGGGCATTAAGTAAACCATTTTTTTCTATTCTGTGAATTTAAAACAATCTATTGTTTCAAAATGAAATAAAAAAGTTGTGGATGCGGAATTTCTAATTCCGACATAGTGCATACCTAAAAGCCGACATAGTTTCGACCTGAATTCCGTCATATGGTAAATTCGATGCTGAAAATAAACTGTTGCAAATATAAATACCTTTTATTAATTAACAAATTTGGTTTTAACTTCGACATGAAAACAAATTAACTTATTAAGTATGTAGGTACATGTTGATATTACTAAATATTCTTAGGACGGCCTTAGTATGTAAATTATTCGAGAATAATTGCACAGTTATACCGAAAATTGATATTGTATTAATCGAAAATGAAATCGTCAATCTTGAAATATCCCCTTGAGTTAATTCGTATTGGTTGCTTAATTTTACATTTAATCTTGTCGATATCATAGAGTAGAACCAATTTCTGACTTGTTCCTCGGTAATTAGACCTCTTCTTTTCGATAGCTTCTGGGTAGTACGCTCAGAGATTTCCGGATGGAGATTCAGAAATGCTTTGTACCAATGAATCTGGGGGCGATTATCTGGGAATGGGTTTGGTCTTTTCAGTTCCTTCATTAAGTTCTGAACACTGTCACATAAAAGTTCCTTGGTGACAGGAAACATACGTTTATGTTCGTTTAGAATCCAGTTCACTAGAATTTTCTCTTCTTGATATGAAAGTATAGAGGGTGCGCCGACTTGACAGTGTACTGGATATCTTCCATGAATTTTGTCGGAAAGTATAGTTATAGGCATTCCAAAATTTTCTTGCTTTCTTGATGCTTATGCCACCACGAAAAGCTTGAATTGTGGATTCCAGGTTATCTTCTGAATACTTTTTATTCTTTTGACGCTCCATTTTTCTGAAATTGGAATAAACACATATCTGACATCTAGCATCAGCACAATATAGTATAATTGTATGACTGTAGTTAGATATATCTATCTCTGTAAGACAGTAACTCAGAAGTTGCTCAATCGCTGTAGTGGAAACTCAGAATCCAGAAAGCCGTCATTGCCGTTACCTGAATTCCGACCTATCATGAATGAATAGAGCAGAAAAAGCATATGACGGAATTCGAAAATTGAAAAATTTAATCCATTGTGAACATACTAACCAGAACTCCGTCATCCCCATTTCTTTACAGCCCGAAAGCCGCCATAGCCTCATAACCTGAATTCCGATACCGTATGTGTAAGGCACATTTTGAAAGAAAATAGCTCAGAAAGCCTATGACGGAATTCAGGAATTAAAAAATATGATCAAATGTGGTACCTACCGTTATATTCTTTTCGATTCTTGATAAATGCAAGTGCGAAAAAAACCAACTTGAATGGACCTTTTTTTAATTCGGAATTCCGTCACCCCTGTCGGTTTTCCGGTTCAGTGCTTTTTTTAGACCCAAATCCCGTCACCCCTTTTTTTATGAAAAATATCGAAAAAAAAACCAAATATTTGTGAAAAACTCATCTATGGACACTAATTCAGTGGAAAATATGAATGGTTTGTATGATATCATGATGGAGTACCTAAAAACTTGGATGGGATAAGATCATGCAAGTGGCTTACCTTATAAGAAAACAAGACGTTCTTCTTGAACAGCTGGAGTGCAACTGAAAGGAATTTTCCCGCGCTGCTATTCTTCAGCCAATATAACTGATGTGCACTCACAGTATTGCCAGATGTCTGAGTGAGCAGACTGAGTATTTTTTTCTGAGCTCGATAATAGGATTAGCTTAATAAATCAAGAAAAGAATCAAAAGTGACGGATTTCGGGTGGGGGTCGGAATTCGGGTCGAGTACGGTAATATGGTATAAGTGTGGTACAGCTTTAGAATAATTCTACACCACAATCTCATAACTTGAGTTCTGCAACAGTAATAAATTTGGAAATAGGTGTAATAAATTGTAATTAATGTGTAAAAAAATCACATAGAGTGAAATAGGGTGTGGGGTATAAAAGCTGGTGCACCGTGAGGAACATTTATGTTGAGAGTTTTTGAAAAAATAAGTTAGTATGCTCTGAAATCATATACGCCACTGTGATAGAGTAGACATCTTCATGTCAGAAAGTATTTTTTTTCAAGACGGAATTCTGCATTTTCGATCGAACAGTGAATTGTTATTTTCCAATATGTTTGGCGGAGGACGCTATGTTGTTATCCATTTACTAGTTCAGTCGTGATTTGTGGCAACAATGAGAAATATGTCAATTCACTCCGAGTCAAGTGAGCTGCACTGAAGAGATTTAATGAGATCGAAACATCGAATGAAGTTTCCCTAATGTCTACTTTCTAGTTATAATTTGAATCTCACTTGCTTTTCATACTTTGTTAATATTCTTTTACATTGTGTTTTGAATAAATAGTAATAGATAATGAAAATAAAACGGAGGAGAATAGGATGAATATTAATAAATTCCCAAAATTACATCGAGTTAAAGGATTTCCATGAATTATTTATTTACTGAAATTTATGTAAATATAAATTTGATTCATTTATATTGAACAAAAATGATAAAATCACTTTTGAGAAATTATTTCGTATAATAAAGGTACAGTTGCTAATCGTTTTTGACGACATGATTACGAAAATTTTCTTCGAAATTCATTATCAAGCTTCAAGTGACTTTGTGACAAATATTATCTCTAATTGTTTGTTTTTTATTTATAATTGCTACACTCCTCATTAAGCATTCTCTAATTTGCATTGAACATGATAACTGTAAGTCTTATCAAAAAAATTGATAAAAATTATATAATTTTTCGGTAAATATGCTAATGTGACATATGAATTTCATGAACCACACAAGTTCACGAACTCAATATAAAACAGGCCAGTTAATTTGAATATATGTACCTTAGTTTCATTATAAAGTGATACAAATGATAGTTTTTAACAGTTTTATATATATATATATATATATATATATATATATATATATATATATATTCTAACTTTTGTATGAGAATTCTTTTGTATTTTTGATCTATATGTTTTTACTAAATTTTTCAATATACGTAAATTGTTATCAGATACCCGAAAGGAAAAAGCCACGTTGTATGTGAGTTGTGTTTGTTTCTTTGGTATTTTGTTTTCTTAATTGTAATATCTTTATATCATAGATCCTTGAGAAAGGTAATAAAAGCTCACCGAAAGCTTGGATGATATAAAAGTGTATCACTGATTCCTGGACCGAGTATTCCAACATACTTTTTCCTATATTTTATTGCGGTCAAGACTATCTTCAAACCTATGTATATATACATATATATATATATATATATATATATATATATATATATATATATATATATAGGTATATATATATATATAATATATATATATATATATATATACAGATATATATATATATATATATATATATATATATATATATATATATATATATATATCCAGATATATATATATATATACAAAAACATATATATATATATATATATATATATATATATATTATATATATATATATATATATATATACAGATATATATATATATATATATATATATATATATATATATATATATATATATATATATATGTATATATATACATATATTTATTCGAAGTGTTGTTGCCTGTCAACTATTTCTAATCTCTTGATAATTATTAGCAATAACAGGCTTGTTGAATCTCAAAAAACTCGATTTTATTAAAAAGCTGACGTTTCGCCACGACATTCATGGCTTTATATAAATATATATAAAGCCACGAATGTCGTGGCGAAACGTCAACTTTCTAATAAAATCGAGTTTTTTAAGATTCAACAAGCCTGTTATTGCTAATAATTATCAAGAGATTATATACATATATATATATATATATATATATATATATATATATATATATATATATATATATATATATATATATATATATATATATATATATATATATATATATATATTTATATATATATATATATATATATATATATATATATATATATATATATATATATATATATATATATATATATATATATATATATATATATATATATATACTCAAATTAGTGAATTTGGCTACATTTTCGTGGTGGTAACTTTGGATGTCAGTTGAAAATGCAGATAAAGAATGTAAAAAAACACAACAACGAGTCAACTTGCAGATTCCATCTCAGAAAGCAATGCTGACCACTTGATTGACGCGTGTAATGCTCTGTTATTGGTGAACCTTCAAGATGAACCTCAGTTATTAATATGCGCATATATTTTGAATAAAGGAGACTCATAAATGATAAATGATGAAAGTTATCGAACAAATGAAAATTATTATATTTTACCCATGATATATTGAATTTCCACTTGTATAACTAAATATTTGTATAGAGTAGAATCACTTAGTTGATTCAATGAAAATCAATATATTACATATTTTTATTTATAAGATATATCCACCTAGATGCAAGATTTAAGTCTACGTATTGATATGGAAAAACATTTTTGAAGTAAGTAAAAATCCAATTACTGCACTGTGAAAATTTCTTTACTTCACTGTTACGGTATGTTGTGATTTATGTAGAGTTTTAAGGAATTTCTCAACTTGAGTATCTTTTGATGAATTATCATTTGCATAATAGTTTCTATTGTTCCACCAACGGTCAATAATGTTCGGAATGAGGTCGATTTTGAGGAAAACGCAACAGAACAACGCAATCAATGGAATAATAGACGAGATGCATTGAAAATACACGGAAGAATATGCTATTTGGACTTCTTGAAAAACATAGTGAAAGTGCGAATATTTAAATGCAATCTAATCGTGTGCAACAGCGATCTCGATGACTTTATGCGAATATTCATGCTGATCGATGCTGCAATCAACTCTGAAATAATTGAACAACTTTTCTCTAATATTCTGATAGAAATATAACATAGGCGTAGAGTGAATAAGAGTTGCGGGGACGTAAACCTGATTTTCACATGAGGGTAATCCTAGAAGTACACGAGCCAACAGAAGTACACCAGAAAGTACATTCTCAACACAGTCTCCTTTTGGATTTATATAATTCTTTCAGAGATATTGAAAATTCTCAAAGCTCTTTTTATTATAAGAACAATAAAAACTGTTGCATACGCTCAATTTGAATCAAATCTTGACAGTTTGAACTTATAGATTTTTTAAATTCACTCAAAATCAAACAAGAAGATTTAATCTCATAGGAAACTAAAACAATTATATGACTTGGTTGCATAATCCCAGTGGCGGATTTAGACACTTTCCGCTAGTACGGTATTCAAATTTTTCCGCCCCTACCGACCTCTTCAATTCGATACTCTTGCTAACTATCATATTAATTATAATTTTTTGTCAATGAAATTGTAACTTTATGATTTTTGTACTATCGTCCTAATTGCTCTACCTTTTTCCTATACTAAGTATGATCGTGAACTACAACTACAACCCACCGATTTAGGTAAGATTGCACAAAAAATATTTCTTGAGATAATCAAAGCTCAATCCTGTACTAGTACTACTAATAAGGCGGGGTAAAAGTATACGCTAATACTACTTAGGCACACAATAATGACAAATTGTGTGGTTTGGTTGAAACGGATTTTTGTTCTCTTTCTAACGATATATCATATGTCAGGTCGCTTCTGATGTTTTTAGTTATCAACGTAACAAGGCCGATATGTAGCAAATAACGGATGAGGTTGGATATTGTAATCCGAGGCGCAGCCGAGGATTATAACTAACCGAATCCGTTATTTGCGTATCGGCCGTGTGTCGTTAAAAATTTTTCATAATCCCGTTGAAAGATTATATTTTGATTCCGAAGAAAGAAAAAACCCCGTACCTCGCAATTCTAAAGAAAAATCCCAACGTCGTGCACTCTGTTGTCATGGAACAGTTTGACAGCTTTATAAACAACGTCAGTTTTTTGTGTTCTCAAGTTCGCTTTAACGACGACCATGGATTAAATTGATGAAATTGAGGAACAAAATAAAATTCCTTTAGAAATATTGGGAGAATCATGTGCAGTGCAGCGAGTGTTGATTAACTGCCGAAAATAACTCAAGAGCGATATCAAAAAGAATACCTATGAAAATTTTGAAATGTGGCGTAAAAGCAAGAATGTAAAGGTGGTTAATGAAGATGTATTATTAGCCTATGCGAAATGAAAATCAGAGGTTTATTCTCCCAACTCGATGTGGGCCAAGATTTCAATGTTGTTATTGTAAGCAGAATGATGTTTTGAAATAAATATTTGAACAAGTGATTTCTTAACGGCCGCCGGCCGTTATGAAATTATAACGGCCGGCGGCCGTTTAAACTGACTTTTCAATTGTCATCTGAATACCGTTAAATCAAAATAACAGTATGGGATTACGAAAAGTATTTAAAAGCGAAAGTAATATTTTACTACATTTTTTTGAAAATTTAATTTTTGCGATTTCTCTAAATCGACAGCGACAGCAATTCTGAGGAAATCTAAGTTTGTTGAAACTCTTTCGAACACATCAAGCTAAATTGCGATCGGTTGAATTGTTCAAAAGTTATAACTGGTTTACATACACACACATTCATACATACAGCTATACGGATATTATCGTAAAAATAAGTCATAATGGCTTCCTAGTGCCTTGAAACGTCGAGATCTGAAGAAAACTCGGAAATTGGGGAAAAAACAATTTTCGAAAGTTTTCTATTTTTTTAGCGGGAAGTTGAAAATTTTGGTCCCAAATTTGCCGCCCCTAAAATCTGCTGCCCTAAGTTCCAGCCTACTCAGCCTGCTCGTAAATCCTCCACTGCATGATCCACCTCACATCTAGGTCCTCGGTACGCTACTGAATGAGACGCCCCAGTCGTCTGCTAGGTAAATGACTTCTTCCCGCATATGACATACAAATGACCCATATCGGTCCAATTAGTACCTACTACTCAAGCAGGTCAAAATCATTGAAACACAGTTTGAATATAATAAAATCAACATATTTGATTGAAATTTTAAAAACGTATTGCCTGAATTCTCAATATTCAAAACATTAAGTTGGTTTAAAACAATAAAACGCAGGTTTGAGGTTATGAGAGATAAGCTTACATAATCAAATGGTGCACTGGATTCTGCAAATTGTGTTTCGGCGTAGTTGTTTTAATGGTGCTGTATCGTTTCTATGAAAGTTTTTTTAAAGCCTTTCTTGTGTAAAGATTCAGTTTGATATTAACTTAAAAGCATATTTCATTTTCTCTGCTTAGGGGTTTTTTCCGGGGGCTAGGAGGGACCAGCTTGACAAAAAACTGGTTCTGTTGACAATCATGTTTTTTACTTCAAAATTGACGTGATAATCAATAATCCCATATTTCACATAAAATATGAAACTTGATATGCTTCACCCATACGCAAATGTTAAAATTAATTTTAAACTTTGGCAATACCTGATCATCAACAAATTTTTCATCATTATTATAATCTAGCAACCAGTCCTTAAACTTTGTTTCAAGCAAATCTGCTCAACACTTTTTCAGATGGAATTTTAAATTATTTTGTATAGTTTTTTTCTGGGAGGGGACACCCCGCGTTCTGAGGGGGCCGTACCCACTCTTAGCTACAGTAATGATCAATTCGATATTTTACTGAATTTTGAATCTCACAATTTTTTTTTCATATGGCTTATGAGGAGTAGGTAATAAATTTCAGTAGGTTTATATGCAGTAACATAAAATTAAAACCAGGATATTGATTCTTCTTCTTCAAGTGCTTTACCCGGTTTCGGCTATAGGCGACTTCTCTACAACTAGTCGTGTTGTGCGTGATACAGTGACACACGAATAGAAGAGACCTCCAGTTTTACGACGGTTGCGATAGTCTCTATAGAGGCTTTACAAGGCAGAATACTTCTTGGTGGTTCGCCATTGCCTTCCGAGAGAGGATATTGATTGAATATATATATATATATATATATATATATATATATATATATATATATTTATATATATATATATATATATATATATATATATATATATATACATTTTCCATACCTTTCTTGCTGATAGGTATTCTAATTTCAAAACGTTCCTACCAGCCTATTCCTGAAAGTGCGTTTCCACTAAAATTGTTGATAATTTTAGTGTTTTAAACTCTCCAGGAAATCACAAACTTTTGTTTCCATTGTGTCCACATCGACTCGACAATAATTTAAGAAACATTTTAGTTGAGAACAAGGTGTCGCCAACATCGTCAATATCTCCGAACGAGGATGATATTATGTAAGCAGTCGCAGTATTAATTATTTTGTGCAAGCATAAATATTGATAACGACCAAGCCTCAAAGGAAGAAGTACCTTCATGCAGAGATTGAACTATTACATACTTTGAGAAAATATGACATGTTACCAAGCCACATTGAAGTATGTTATATGAATCAATTAGCATTTCATTTAATTCATTCGTCCACGTGAGAGAAGAGTTTCTGTTTACAACTGATTGCGTACCCACAGGCCGAAAAACTATCAGCAACAAGCATATTCTTTTGATGTTCACCGTCAAAAACGGAAACACGGTTTCCGAAATACAGTATTTGTTGCCAACACAAAGTAATTACAGAAAATCTTGTCAGAAACACGTGTTGACGACACAAAAGTTGACAATTTTTGTTTGGTAGAGACCAGTGGCGGATTGAAGGGGCGGGGGTGGCGATCGCCCCGACAGTAAAAATTACATCTATTTGTTTCAAAGAAATGGTGGATAAATTTCGATTTTTGAATGCGGTATCTCTAAACCTATAGGAGATACAAAAAAACGGAGGGCGCATTCTTTCGCTATCGCCTTTTGTTTTCGAGTTATAAACAAAAGGTATTTCGTTTTTTGGAGTTTTAGACAAGTGTGAATATCATGGTTGTTTGTGAAGTTACGGGTTAATTTCACATTCTTAAGGCGCTTTCTTCTATGTAATCTAGTGGCGTCGAGAAAATTTTGCAATTTTGAGTTATGGCCTAGAGATGTAATGTTTTAAATGGCAATCATAATTGGCTGTGGTTTGATTGGAATGGTTTTTTTACCCTTTCTAACGATGTATCATATGTCGGGATGCTTTTAATGTGTAAGTCTTCAATAGCCAAAATAATATTACTTTTTGCATTTTTAAAACGTTTTCCAAATAAGCGGGTGTCATCTATGACAGAGTTTGTCCATTTCTTTCCGTCATAATATCAATTAACTGATTTGATCTTAAAATTCAGGGTGTTGTACGAAAGTTGCGATATGTTAGAAAGCTTTATTCAATGCAATAACAGTGATATTGCCTCTGAGATATATTTCAATTGAAGAATACAACCTAATAAAGCTATTTTCATGAGATATAGCAAATTTTGGTTTTCGTATCTCCTACAGTTCCGAGATATCCCATACAAACATAGAAATTTATCCACCCTTTAAGTTTACGTTTAGTTTTGTTTTATTTTGTGAGAAGCAGGAGATAACACAAGGAAAAATAGGACAGTTTTACACTTATCTGTTATTAGTTTTGAGTGCCAGAATATGTAAGTTAAAAAGCCTATTTTAGAAGGAATTTTTTTAAATTTTTTCCTCTCATAATTACATCTTTAAAGGCCTCTCCTCGCCACAGAACTTCATTAACCAGCCGCTGGTGGAGACCCACCTTTACATTCATAAGTATCGCATTATAAACTATATAGGAAAAGATAAACATGTTTTCTTCTCCCGAACTGTTGTTTTCGTTTATTATCAGAGTCCCAAAGATAGCTTGTTCCACGAATTACTTAGTTCAGTTCGAGTTAAATGGCATCAGGTGTTCGATAGCCAGCTAAAAACATTAATCTTTATCCACTTGATAAATGGATAATTTTCTTACTATTGTCTAGAAGGCAATAGTTAATCTCACTTCGTGAGACAAAGTCATTTGGAGTGATATAAAAACATTATTCTCATTTATTTATATCGCTTTCAATCGACATGCTAGATGTTAGAGCAATATGTTATACAGGCTGATTGCTCTGAGGGAAATATTTGGAAAGTTGATAAGAACAATTATTCTAAAAGTCATTCTGGTCTGGCTTAGAAACAAAAAAGGGTTGATTAAATGCCAATAATTTAAAAAATATCAATGATATCTTTAGTATCAAAAAATATCAATTGATTATATATATATATATATATATATATATATATATATATATATATATATATATATATATATATATATATATATATATATATATATATATATATATAATTAGGTAATATTCCTTGGGATAACAGCAATGAAAGGCTCTACTCTTTTTTCTTAAGCTCTAGCTTTCAAGATACATTTATCTCTTCATCAGGAGCACTACAAGATATGAAGAAAAAGTAAAATTATGTAAAAAAAAAAAAAAAAAAACAAAAACCACTTACAGAAATTGAGATTAATTTAGAAGATGTTATTTTATGTGGCATGAAGGTTAGTTCGCCTCTACCAATAATCATTTAACAACCTCAAATTGAACACGATTGAGTTAGTACAGTTGCAAATATAAAATTTCCGGGCACGCTGGTGATTCTAATGAAGAAAGGTTTTATGTTAGTAACTTTTTGGTTTTATTTGTGACGTCATATTACTAATTCTATGAATAACTACGTTGGAACTGCATAGTTGGAGCGATGAGAGGTGGCTGTTTACAAAGATTGAAGAAAAACCTGAATTTCTCACATTTAATGTCAAACCGATTGACGTTAAAAGAATTTGACAAAAACGTCACCTTTCTTCATTAGAATCACCAGCGTGCCCGGAAATTTTATATTTACAACTGTACTAACTCAATCGTGTTCAATTTGAGGTTGTTAAATGATTATTGGTAGAGGCGAACTTACCTTCATGCCACATAAAATAACATCTTCTAAATTAATCTCAATTTCTGTAAGTGGTTTATGTTTTTTTTTGTTAAATAATTGTACTTATTCTTCATATCTTGTAGTGCTCCTGATGAAGAGATAAATGTATCTTGAAAGCTAGAGCTTAAGAAAAAAGAGTAGAGCCTTTCATTGCTGTTATCCCAAGAATATTACCTATTTTAAAGTTTATCATGACAAGGATATCAATATTTTGAATAACCAGATTGAAATATTTCTATGTTTCTGATATTTTTAAATAAAGAATATACACTCATAGTTTGAAGCTGTTCACTTAATTCTTCAGTGATAAGCGTTCAGACCACATATTTTCACTCAGTTTAAAAAAGCTAGGAATTGTATTTAATAGCTGTTTATTTCATTACAGCCCTGACTCTTCAACCAATCTATTATTTTCGAAATTCATGTCTCTTGTAATAATTTATACGATAAATTATAACATATAAAGCTTAATAATTTCAGCAAGCAATAAGCACTCGCAATTTATTTCATTTTATATCTGATTAATATTGTTTAGATTGGCTATCCTTTATATGGTATAGTTTTTTCTTTTTTATTTTCCTTTTATTTATCTTTTCTGAAAAAGGATTTCTCATTGGACCAATGATTCGGGGTTGGAATCAAACACAACTTCTAATTTTCTAAATGTTTTCACACATTTTATAATTTTTATTTGATTTTAAAACATTTATTTATCTTATAATTTATTGGGCCTATGGAACAATAAAAATATACAGATCGCGGCCCATTCAATAATAACATACATATATCTCAATCAAAATAGACATTTTGTTAAATTATGCTTTATTGTTTACCTATTTTTATTTTATTTATAAGATATATTATTTCAGCAGAATCCAAATTGTGGGACCCAGCGTCATTTTACGAACTACAATAATAAAGGGAGAGCCAAGTGATTTTTGGGGTTAATAGAAGTAAAAAGAAAGCAAGGATTTTACAGTAGAATTTGCCTGATAATTAACTGTTAGCTCGATAAATTAAATGAAAACTTGCAAAGCATGTACATTTAAATATACCTCGAATGAGGTATATACAACAAACTTGCACTTATATCTGAGGATTTACTGCATAACTCTACTAGATCAAATATTTGTATGAAATTTTGATGAAGAGTGACTATTTACTATTTTGTTCTCATTGGTACAAGTTAAAATGATTTTTTTGGCAACATATTTGAAACAATACATGTCTCAATTAATACTTTCGAATTATTACAAACTAAAATTTGTAACTTCTCTCAATGATAATCATTCTGCTTTACTTGAATACAAAGTAAGAGGTATCATACCATTAAAAGAGATATACATTTTTCCTGAAAAGTGATTGAACTTTATATGAAATTGAACAGTTTTTAGGATTCAAGTTTTTTCCCATTTATGATTTTAGTAATTGTGCATATCATTGAAGTGAGGTGAATTATATGTAGGACATTAATAAAAAACTTTTGTTGATTCCAAGCACCATGCGCTTTTCTTTTGAAAATCCGAACAGTGAAACTTTTATACATTCACTTCAGCTCAGCTCCCCCCTCTCTCTCTCTCACTCTTTTGTGTGTTATGTAATTCAGTCAGTCATACTAGCGACAAGATAAGTACTTATAGGCAAAATTTCTGAGGTCACGCAAATATATCTCCAGTCTCTTTTCCTTTAGATAATGTGGCAAAACTCGTCAAATCACAATGTCCCCTAAGGCTTGGAAAATATACACATTCTGTTTCAAATAGGCCGTTACACCAATAAAGATCTCCAACTAATACTTCAGTTATTTTTAATAACGTCAATACATTGTTCAAAATTATAAATTAACTAAAAAGTAAAACACTTGGCTTATATCCACTAAAATTGCCATATCTACTCGAAATATATGATTCGGGCATAATATACTATATTTTCATTATCAAGTGTTTTCTAACTTCAGTTAGAAAATATATATTTCGAGTAAAAATAGCAATTTCAGTGAGTTTACTTAAGTTGATTCATAACTCAGTTATTTTTCATGAAATGTTAATGAACACTTTCTTACAACTCTGATTAACCTTGAAAATGTAGATCTTATGGCACTAAGCGAAATAATCTAAAGCAAAAACTCTTAAGTATACAATATTTGTAAATTTAACGAGTTTCTATGTTGCAGAACGATTTTGGATGGGTTTCGTTAGTATTTCTTAGCTATAAGAGTTGATTGATATTCGAAATAGTGTTTGAAATATCAAAATCTAATTTTTCAAAAAAAAAAACGGGGATCTTAATTCCTGAAAAATTATTTTTGTACAAACATGATATAATTCAGAAAATTTGAGTCAGGACAACCTTAAGGTACATAAAACATTTTTATCATTAAAAACTGATATTTTAAAATTGATTCTGAATGAAGAAGAAACTTCGAAGAGTATGTGATGATATTGATATTTGCAAGATATGCCGAAAAAACACTTCATCTATCTGATAGACAATTTTTGAATTTACAGATTTAATTTTTAATTTTAAATAAACTTTCCACCGACTGGAATAAATTTTTCTCCTCATTAAATGATAAACATCTGTAAGACATGTCAAAAACAGTTGATAACCGAACTATTTGTTAGAAAATTCTTAGTTTACAATGATACAAATTTTCAATTTAAAATAAATTTTTTACCAACTGGAATAAATTTTCTCCACCTTAAATGATGTTGATATCTGCAAGACATTTCAGAAAACTTTTTAGATATTACTTAACTATCTAATAAAAAATTCTCATTGTTAACCATATAAACAAACTACTAAAAAATTTCAAAGACAATACGTAGCCTGTTAATAAATTCAATTATTCAAACTTTATTTACTCAATTTTCTAAGATATAAAATGAGGCGAAATAAACTGGAAATTTGAGTCGCGTAGGGAAAAAAATAGATTACTGACAATTGCAAGAAATTTTGAAACTGTATATATGAAAGAAGTCATAACTTTTAGACAAATAAGAATGGTTTGACCAGAAGAAAATTCATAACATACGTACAAGTATGAAAAATTCTTCTGAAAATAGAGACGTTGAAACTGAAGCAAGAGAAATATGGAAATAGCAATAAATTTATAAAAAAATTTAGAATGGAGATAATAGTATCTCAGAAGTTACAAAATTTCCTTACTTTCTCTATTCAAAGAAATAAAAATATCAAAATTTTAAACATCTAGGTAATCGAATAAAACTGTTCCTCATAAATCATTCATGATCTGTTTTTGAGTTATCGAGAAAAGATTGAATTGTACCTCTATATTAGACCCTTATACATAACCATCAACTCAAATGGCTGTTCGGATATTCAGGACAATCAAAATTTATAACGGAACAAAATCGTCTTTCCGTTCTTATTGTTTAAAACAACCAATTTAACAATCATAATTTTTTCTTAAATACGAACAATATTTTGATAAGTTAAACTGAGTCACGAAAGATGTCGTGAGAATATGGTCTGGTAGAAGACATCTGTATAAATTTATTATTATACAGTGAATCAATTTTAACCCTATGAAAGTGATTGATAATTCACAGTTCGATATCGAAAATGCCAGAAATGCTTGAATATTTGATATAGGTTATTGTTAAATATTTCACTCTCAATGTTGGTATAAATCGATACAAAATTATAATTTTCCTCAACGATTTATATCGTTATTTGAGGAAGGATAAAGGGAATATATCTGTAACTACTAAGATAAAAACAATGCTTCAATTTAGGAAAATTTTTTAAACATCAAAAATATATATTACAAGATTTTCAATGTCAGTATTTGATTAACAATTTTATGTATAGAATTATGGTGTGAATGTTTAAGATGTATAATCAATTATGAAATGGTTCTTTATGAAATTTTTCAATGTTATTACATTTAAATAGAATTGGGAAAAACAATGAGCTTCCTGCTCAATTGAATGAAGCAATACAATTAATACGGAAATTATATAAAATGTAAATATATTATTTCCAAAAAAAAATTACTCAACACAAAAAAAAAATTGAAGAAAATTCAAATAGATTAAACAAGAAGAATCTCATTCATTTCTATAAAGAAATAAACGACTTTTCAGATCTATATATTTTTCAAATAGTTGATGGAATCCGTCGTTACTACGTGATAATTTAACATGATGAACAAAACTAAATTTGAATTTACTACGTTTATTATCACAAAATATTTTGAAAAATTTAACACTGCGATTGCAATTTCGGTCACTAGACCATCATCGGGCAGATTGAGTTAAGAACTTCTTAACTCAATCTGCCCGATGATGGTCTAGTGACCGAAATTGCAATCGCAGTGTTAAATTTTTCAAAATATTTTGTGATAATAAACGTAGTAAATTCAAATTTAGTTTTGTTCATTATATAATTTTCGTAAAATTAAAAATTGGTTCAACTAATTCCCTAATATTTTGATCTCATAAATTGAAGCAGTAGTTCCAATCTTTTTGCTAGTTTTAAAAACAAGCTAAATTCAAAATTTTTTAAGGTCGGTGTCGTTGAAGTTTTTGTATCTAATACTCCAATAATTGTTGAGTGTACCAGTTCTTTCAAATGATTGGAGGATTGTCATAGCATAGATACAATTTATTTTAGCCGGAAAGTGAGTTGAAAATAAATATTACTTCGTTCCTGAAATCAAACAAAGAAATAATGAACGAAAATAATGAGAATTTTGTGATACAAAACTTTGCCTTACAATTCAAGAACTTCAAAAGTATTTGCTACCAAATATAACCAACCATTGGAAAAACAGAGCAAAAGAGATACGAGAAGAAAAATTTTAGTGTATAAATAAAAACTAATAATAAAGCAATATAGGCGTATAAGATTATTTCAACAATTCACGACCATTTTCCGAACTCAGTTTAACTATCGATTCTCATATAGCCCACTAAAAAATACTCGAAAATATACCGACAGATGATCGATTCAATGACAGAAGCTACATACACATTTTGGAAACATACAGAATGAAAGTTAATACTTTATTGCGTCAGAGCGATCGATCTTTTTTTTGGATTATTCAATCCAATTATATGCAGCCTGAAGATCCCATACAGTAAACATTAAGACTAAACCGATAAAAATAAAATTCGGCCTTGCCTTGGAAAAATATATAAATGCAGGCTAGACCGCTATAAACTCAAAATTATAATCCAATATGACAGGAATAAAATAAAATGTATTTTTCGTGCGCCATTTTTCTATTTATTGTTTTTTTTGTTTTTTTTTATCTTAAAATATATTTTTTGTAGCATTTTTTGAAAAACGATGGCTGTTTGGATCAATTGTCCTAAAAAAGAAAATTTTGGTGTAGTTTTTTGTTTTCGAAAACCAACGAATTAAATGTGTGTTACACGTTAAGTTTTTCACGCATATTGTCTCAGGGTCAATATATCTTTTGTACTTTATGTGATAGTTAATTAACATAAGATATAAGCCACTTCAGGCTGCAATTTCAAGAAGGCGACAATAAACTCTTTAACGCCATTTCTCACGCAAAAATATATACAACCCAATATAAATTTGTTCACAGCCACACACCTAAGATGCGTCATATTTCATCAGCCTCACGCTGTGGTTTCATTTTTTCGTCTCTATCTTGGAATGGTTTCGACTAAGGACGCCAAAAGCCCGTTCATTAGTTAAATATTGATTAAAATAACAATATGTATAATAAATTTCTTAAATGGAGATCTCGCAGACCGTCTGTACGAAGAGCGATACTAAAATTATGTTGAGTGATTATCGTTTTCGAACGCCAGGTCATCTTAAACGAATCTACAAGAGTCATAGACTTGATGATGGCGTTCATCTTCGAGAAAATGTGTCCTTGAACCCGCACAGACAAATACCCATCACGACGATGAGCAACACTGCATCCAAGGAGTGTTGCACGAGCAGTAACAGCTCGTTGAGATGATGGGGGCATATACGATCCCATTGGCGTATACGAGAGGTGGTGGCTGTTGGGTCATAATACGCTGCTGGTCTTGGTACAGTACTTGCCAGGCAAAACTCTTGATCAACTGGAGCGTCTGTCGCCTTTCGTGTCCCATTAGACACACTGTCGACTCTTCGACGACATCGTGAAGTTGTAACAGGTACTGATGTTTCAGAGCTTCTTCCTCCGGCTCCACGAAATGATTCCATAGGTAGTTCTCCAGCTTGGATTTCTGCTGGTTTATGTCAGGAAAATCAATGAAAAATCTCGAGCACATGTATCTTTGTAAACTCTTGATAATATCGGGCCGAGCCGCTTTGTAGTTTTTGACTAGCAGGTTGCAGTATTTTAACAGACCGCCACCTCTTATCTCTTCAGGGTACCTCGTCGAGATCAATTTCTTCTGAAGGTGATAGAGCGCTTCTTGGAAGTCGCCATAGACGGATTCACCGACCACTGTCGGGTAGAAGTTCTCGCTAATCGGCAACTCGCTACAATCGTAGAAAAGCAAGAGAGAGTCCAGGATTATTTGGAAGGAATCAACTGAGAATTCAAACTGTCTCTTCATGCTGTCAACGAATTTCAATTCCACTCCGCGTCCTCTTGAATTACCGAGAGATATCAGCGACCATTTATCCCCGTCGTTGTTACTATTTACTTTAACCATTTTGCTTACATACGCCTCCTTCAAGCTGCAGGTGGAGATTCTCTTTCGGCTAACACCATCGGGCAGCATGTCGTAGAGAGATCCAAGAACCGCCGATTTTACCTTATCGAAGTTCCGCATGGTTGACAATTCAACACCGAATATGAGATCTAGATCGTTATAGGGTTGCGATTCCGTAGCCAGAACATGAGAAGCGGCACCTCCGTTTAGGCGTATATCTCTCACCCTCATACCAGCTCCACCGCATGAAGGATCCGCTTCTAATTTTCCTCTAACCACGCTCACCAGATCTCTCAAACGAATCTCGAGTGTGGGAAAATTTCCTCGGCCGTGGATATGGATGACTTCGTCCATGACGTCGTTCAGGCGGCATACTTGTTCGAAACTGAGTACTGCTAGTCGCTGTTGTGTTTCAGTGTTTTTCTGGTCGTTTAAGTTTGATGGTGTGGTTGTCGAATTGGTGATTGGTGGCGTTTGGATAGACGAGGGAGCAGTCGAGTAATCGTCTAGTTGGAGATCGTCCAGGTTCAAGTCTTCGGTGCCTACAGATAGCCTAGACTCTTCATCTATGTCGTCCAAGGAACCACACTGCAACAAATGAAAATTATGAGAAACTTTATATGATTAATTAACCCAGAAACGGATATATCGTTTTTGAGAATAGTCAATTTTATTAAACAGAGATATAATAGTCAACAATACGGTCAAAATTTGCATCGATCACACTCACTTGATGATGTTGCCATTTTAAAAATATCTCTTGGGTTAGCTATGCACTTGATACACAATAGTAAATTGTGAAAAACAACAAGATTTAAAAAAGTCGAGGGAGTGTCTAAAGAGGTTTTCAAACAATTTTTTTACGATACGTTTTATACGACTGCAAATAGAAACCACACACATCTCATTTTTTTCTGTAAATAATTTTCTTCAACAAACTTTGGAAGCAACCATTTTTGAAGTATCCAATCAACAATAAATTAGAGCTGTGACGCTTGCTATGAAACTCAGCCAGCTTGAAACATCGCAGCGTTTTGACGTTGTTAGGAGGGTACCAAAACAAACGCGGTGAACGAGAGATGCGTGCGCAAAAATGACATATTCTTGCGTGAAGTGTTTTGCACACGAGGTGTGCAAAGTACTGCCTTCGGAGTCAGTTTTACATGTGTATAAAAAGTTTCATTTTAATACTAGCTTTAGCTACTATCAGCCAACCAAGTTATCATCAGCAGAAGTTGAGAAACGTTATGTTTTATTGTTTTCCAGATACCGTTAACTTGTGCACATCGAATCTCGGAAATTCTTATAGTAAGCGTAGTTAAAAAAATATTTTATATTAAACTTTCATAGCATAGTGTTCACGAATGTTTAGAATGAATACCTAATAGTATATTACATAATAAGTGTGGTAACTAGGTTTTTAGCACACGCTAAGTGAAGTTTGAAAAACGAGCCGCAGGCGAGTCTTTTCATTCACTTAAGTGTGCTAAAAACATTTACCACGCGAGTTATGTATACTATTTTATCTACAACCGTTCGTTTTGATTAAATACAAATTAATTATAGTCTAAAATTTCCCAACTTGGTCACCAGCAATGTTTTAACTTTTTTTAGTGTTATGAAAATTAGGATGTCATAGCGACAAAAAAAAGCAACGCCACTTTGAAGTTGTCAGTCAAAATGTCAGTCGAAAATATGGAGATTTCACGGCTAGTTGAAGCTGCTACGGCGAACTTGCTACCACAGAAATCCGGAATTCGCTACGAAAAGGCCTATGATATGTTAATCGAATGGTACTCCCATAAAAAAGTGGATAACATTAATGAAGATGTATTAATTGCCTATTTTGAAGATAAGTTCAAGGAAAAGAAGTCGCTTTGGTGCTATTATTTAAAGTTGTTAAGTTTTTAAGTTATGTTTGTGTGTTAATTTAAAATTGCCAATAATTATCATTTCAATAAAAATTCAACAAAAAATTGTTTGATAACTTTTTACCGCACTAGTGCGTTAAAATGATTTTTACCGCACTAGTGCGTTAAACTGATTTTTACCGCACTAGTGCGTTAAACTGATTTTTACCGCACTAGTGCGTTAAACTGATTTTTACCGCACTAGTGCGTTAAAGTAATAGTTACCGCACTAATATGTGTGTGTAAAAACATAATTTACGCACGGTTGTAGATAGAATATTTTACAGAATTTCATCAAGGAATAGACTCATCGATACCAACTCACAAGTTCGATGGAAATAGCTGTTGCTGAAAATCAACCGAGCCAAGTATAAACCAGCATTTCAGCTCAACTTAATAGAGTGTAATTTGTTTAATAAGATATAGATCTGCGAGATTACTCGATTAACACCTCATACAACTTAAGTCGAGCGAGTCTGTATCTATATGTGCATTGCGGGGTGATGTTAATCTGAATAGTTTTCGAAATTCGAAATGCGAACATGAGTTAGAGTGAATTATTGATCACTACGAAGTAACACAACTGTGAATGTCGAATAAATGTATTAGATAATAATATTTTGAAGACGGTTAATTGATTAGAATCCATATCTTGAGAAACAACTGCATAAAACTGTTTGTTTTTGAGAGTATACAACAGGGACGGATTCACCAATAGGTTGGGATAGACTGCATATTATAGACCCCCCACCAAAATTGAAATTTGTAAATAGGAGATTTTGAAATGATCATGTACTACGATGACTGATTCAAATTTGAATGATAGAACTATAGGCACCTGAAAACAAGAATGCAGCGCCAATGTGGCCAGTCGTAGAACTATAAATATTGACATTGGAATACTTATGTTGTATTTGTTGTGTGTTTATTTGTGTTTTTGAAATATAATTTTACCATAAAAATAAAGACTTTTCAGGCTTCTTCAGTGAACAAGTGTGTTACTGTGTATGTATTCTCTTTGCTATTGAGGCGGTAGGTGATTATCATCATTTGTTTTGTAGCCAAATAGAGAGAAATCTTAGGTTAGATCATGAGATGAATATCTTAATTCTCTGATTGACTCCATCAATAGGTACTCTAGCAGCTGCTATTTTGGCATTCAACGATGCTTCTTCTGTAGTCAACTGTTTTTTGTCTTTCAAAAATGGTGGCCTGATCAATTTTATTTTAAACTGTTGACAAATATCATCTATCATGAAACCTTTGTCCACCATAATAGCATCCTGTGAGCTTTCTAACTTCAAAATTATCAGATGCTCTTCCCCCATATGGTTCACTAATATAAGTAATTAAACCTCCAGGAGAAACACCTGTCATGAATTTCACTATGTTATTAGATTTATACTGGGAGTAAAACCTGATCCTGCAGCAAAGGCACTTTGGTTTCTGTATAAAAATTTCTGTACAGTCTAAGATGATTCGAGTATTTTGAAAACTTTCAAAACATTTTGGCATGTTTTTCTGTATTTCAGAATATTCTGGGAATCTTATGACACAACTAAGAACTCTACTCATAATGGGTAGAATTTCATAAATATATTTTTGGCATAATTCTTGTGAAATGCCAAATAAAAGAAATAATGTCACATATGTGAGGTCACATTTCAATTTTGTCAATACTAAAACAATACGCTGTTTGATTGTTAATCTATGTGACCGTTGGTCACTGTAAAAAGATTGTAGATACTGCTTTTACTATTGTATCTAATAGTTTTATATTATTGATACCAGTGAAACTGTTTAGAGCACTATCTGTAGTTATCAGATCACACAAAGTAGAGACTTAAGGAGTATTCCTTTTTCCCTTTTTAGAAAAAAGTTTTGATAAAGCCACGAATGTCGTGGCGAAACGTCAACTTTTTAATAAAATCGAGTTTTTTAAGATTCAACAAGCCTGTTTTTGCTAATAATTATCAAGAGATTATATATATATATATATATATATATATATATATATATATATATATATATATATATAAAAGGAGTGCATTTTCTCTTTAACCACCTACTGCCACCCACTCATGGTTGTAGAGGTAGAGAGAGAGCCCTTGGTCTGTATTTGCAAGTGAGAGAGTTTGTTTTTAGTAGGTGAAAGTGGGTGAAAATAATTTCTGTTGGATGATTTACTTTCATTTTCTAACACATTGTATGACTTATCTGAACTGGAGGTTGTGTTCTGCATGAAGTTAAGTGCATTTGTGTGTGAAAATGACAAGGACTTCTCCGGAATATCTCAAATCTGATTATATTCAAACAAAATTGTAAAATGTTGTAAAACTAGAATTTTCGATCGTTGAAGTTATATAAGCCGAAGTTTATTGCTTTTTTGTCAGTCAAGTCCCAGCTATAGTCAACAATGAATTATTAATTACGATTTTATTACCATTTTTTCATTTATATTTTTTTTTTCATTTTTCCGTGCGTCGGAATATGATAAATTCTATGCAAATCTCTTGAAATTAATTGTTTTTATTTCGTTTTAGACTTCATCCCTGTGAAGTCTTATATAAAGGATCTGTCTAATCGTCCATCCGTCTGTTTGACATATTACGGTAGCTAGGGTAGAGCTGGAAGGCAGAAAATTAGCATGAGCTGAGGGTACCTGCGATGAATATTCAGCCAAAAATAGCAATATAGAACATCCACCGTATGAAAATTCATCAGATGTACGAATTTATTTGAATGCATCTTTTCGCAAGACTAACTTTTAAAAATCACATATTCGTGTACTTTAAATTTATGCCTCTAATTTGCAGGAAACAAAAATTCATTTGTATCGAATGAGGATATTTAATCAATTTTTAATAATTGCAATAAATAATAATGAATGATAGTTCAACTGAAAACAATAACAAATACGACAAAAATTAACTATATAATTTTAACTATTTCATATATAATAATAACTATTGCAAGAAAAGAGAAAAATGTTAGCCCGAGTCCTCTTGAGATTATGAGTGTTTCATATAACATTATTTCATATAAAATATTATTTCTGAATAAAATTCGCTAAGAATATTTATAAATTATAATTAATTATGAATTACCAACATTTTTTCCTTTAAAGCAGTGGTTCTCAACTTGTGATACGCGAACCCCTGGGGGTTCGCTAAGTGTTGCCAAGGGGTTCGCGGAAAGATAGAGAGCAATGGCGGAACTTTATAAATGAAATATTTCGTCCAACAAAAAAGCATAACTTTATGAGAGAAACTGGGGTTTTTCAGAAACACTCATTACCCTTTCTACTGGCAGTACGTTGAAATCCGATTTTAAATGACTCTCATCAAGAAATGACTCTCATCAAGTTTTGGTTAGATATCACCAAAGTCTTTCTGACTTAGCAATCAAATTTTTTTTTTGTTTCCATAGAATGTCTTGGTAGAAAGAGCGTTTTTCTAGTACGCGTTTATAAAAAACAAGTACAGAAAAAAACTATATGCTTTGGACATCATTTTGGTCCTAATCACAACAGCTCAGCTAAGTGTAGGGTCGAAAAACTAAAAGTCCTGTTACTGCTAAAAATAGACATACCTATCTGTATAAATATATATACACTTTCTATTTATACATTTTTTTAAGGATGCAGTATCTCAAATTTATCTTTATTCCGTTCATATATCACGAAACATTTGCCCTTTGCGGTACAATCCAATATCTGAACTTTAAAATAAAATGATAACCATGGTGCAAATATGAACAGATAGGAAAATGAAATACAAATTTGACTCTAATTGATGTGTTATTTTCGAATAATTGAGACTATCGGCTAAATTTAATTGGAAATTTTATTAAACAATTTGTCTCAAATTTAAATTATTCATTGTATATAAAAAATAAATATAATCTTGGACAACAAGAAAACTAATAAATCCAAAACGCATGAAAACAGAACGTCAGTAGGAAAAAGAATAAAATGTGGTAATTGTGATTGATTTACCCTTGGTTGAACTTTCAGAAACTTCTTAAACATAAATTTCGGAACACAAACGTAGGTATGATATTAAAAAACAGACTACGATTAACGAATTAACATTATGATGAACTAGATACAAAGGACAATGGACCGAAACTAAATTTTTTTGTTTTATATGAACAATTCAAATACTGAGGTCTCTTTTCGAATAGTCTGGTTTCATCAAAATCAGTAGCATCTGTTAACTACTGAAAAGATTTCCTTCCTTTTACATAAAGAAATTCAAATACTCAGGTCTCTTTGTCAATAGATACAGAGGACAATGGGCCGAAACTAAATTTTTTTGTTTTATATAAACAATTCGAATACTCAGATCTCTTTTTGAATAGTCTGGTTTCATCAAAATCAGTAGCATCTGTTAACTACTGAAAAGATTTCCTTCCTTTTACATAAAGAAATTCAAATACTCAGGTCTCTTTGTCAATAGATACAGAGGATAATGGGCCGAAACTAAATTTTTTCGTTTTATATAAACAATTCGAATACTCAGATTCCTTTTGAATAGTCTGGTTTCATCAAAATCAATAGCATCTGTTAACTACTGAAAAGATTTCCTTCCTTTTACATAAAGAATTTCAAATACTCAGGTCTCTTTGTCAATAGATAGGTACAGAGGACAATGAGCCGAAACTAAATTTTTTTGTTTTATATAAACAATTCGAATACTCAGATCTCTTTTTGAATAGTCTGGTTTCATCAAAATCAGTAGCATCTGTTAACTACTGAAAAGATTTCCTTCCTTTTACTTAAAGAAATTCAAATACTCAGGTCTCTTTGTCAATAGATACAGAGGACAATGGGCCGAAACTAAATTTTTTGGATTTATATAAACAATTCAAATACTCAGGTCTCTTTTTGAATAGTCTGGTTTCATCAAATTCATCTGTTAACTACTGAAAAGATTTTCTTTCCTTTACATTAACAAATTCAAATACTGAGGTTTCATCTAAATCAGTACTGGTATTAAGAAAACTGAATAATTTTGATATAAGTATATTTCACAAGAAAAACCTTCCCAATAGGATATTTTCTTGTTAATGGAGTAAGCATGTTTAATGATCTGTAAAAGGAAATGAAGGAGTCAAAAAGTATGTATGTGTTTAATAAAACTATATGTAAATATCTTATGTAGTGAAGTAAATTAACTTATATAACATATATGTATGTGTAAAGACAATATTGTAAGTCGTATAGCAATGGCTAAATAAAATTTTCATTCATTCATTCAGTAGCATCTGTTAACTACTGAAAAGATTTCCTCCCTTTTACATGAACAAATTCAAACACTCAGGTCTTTTTTGAATAGTTTGGTTTCATCAAAATCATCTGTTAACTACTGAAAAGATTTCCTTATATCAAAATATTATCATTTACCTAAAATATGAAAGTAGGAGAGGGACTTGATTCAAGCCCAAAGGCCTTTTTTATAAAGGGACATCTGAAATCAGTGGTTTCGCAAGTCAACCAGAACATCAGCTGGAAATATTTTTGATGAGAGACGCCTTGTATAAAACGTATTTAAATTTGTGTAGTTTGGAGAAAAATTATAAAGCTGTGAGGCCATGAAATATCTGAGATTGCTAACACAATATGTTTATATTGTCATGCTAATCTTTTTTTCCCAATCGAAAACTTCGCCTCAGTATATCTGAAGATATCATGATAACCTACCGATTCCTCGTCGTCACTCTCCAACTGTTCACTCTCGCCTACTTGAAAATGTCGAAAATTGCGCGTTTTCATCACCAAGCACAATATATCATCCTCACAATGGTCGCTAACAACAACGAGCAACCCACAAGTGTCCGTTCAACTCTTCGTAAATCTTCACTCGTCGTCGTTCGATATTTCAACGATCTCACTTACTTTGAGTAACGAAATCAAAAAAAGAGCCAGCTACAAGGACTATCAAACAGTCCGTGGCTACCGGAATAGGCTACGAAGAAGTTATGGCATCGGAAAACCAAGTTCACGACGACGCCACGCTGCTATCCGTCCGGAAACTGAAGCGAGGCCGCCAAGACGGCAGTGGCGTCGCTCCTCAAACCGAATGACGTCACGTCGGACGCGTGGGCGTCGTGAATGGGTGACGACGCGCCTACGCCGAAACACCCCTGGCCCAAAACATATCGATCAAGATGGCTCTTCTGGGGTACGGAGTTGGATGTTTACCGAAAAGGCCGAGGATGAGGTTTTCGACCGTCTCTACTTGTTCGAGGGGCTTAAAATAGGAATATTCTTGCGGAGCTCTCGAACGCAATGCAGCGTCGGGGCGGCGGCGACGATACTGAAGTTCAAAGGTTACGGTGCAACAGGTTGGGAGTTATGTTAGGGTCTAATCGAGTTAGAAAATCTCGGGATTTGAATGAAGTGGAAACGGGCAACGAAAGATTTTCGACGTGGGGAATATAGGGAAATCAGTTTGAGCGGCTGAAGGAAACTATCTTGCACAATGTCTGCTTGCACAGGTGAAATTTTCTCAAAGTTCTTTACGGGAAACACTTGAGCTTTATAAATCAGCACGAATTAGATAACAACGCTTTTAT
This sequence comes from Cynegetis impunctata, assembly GCA_030704885.1. NCBI lineage: Eukaryota > Metazoa > Arthropoda > Insecta > Coleoptera > Coccinellidae > Cynegetis > Cynegetis impunctata. The sequence goes on along the minus strand of JARQZK010001449.1, from coordinate 274,530 downwards.
GCAGCTGACTTAGCAATATTGTAAATGCACTTTATTAGTAGTCTTAATTATTTGGTTGTCCAATAACAATTGAGCGAGCAATTGAGGAGTTATACGTTTCGAAGATATCTTAAGGTTGCTATTCATGGCCAACACGTGATGGCTAGATATAAACTGACACATTCTGAGTGTTCTGTATCAAATTTACCAAAAACTCAATAGCGATTCTAACGGATTTGATTATAATTTGGAAAATCACTCTCGAATAGCAAACTGAATTGAAAATCATAAAATAATTTATTGCATTCAAAAAATTCGCGAAGTGCATCGTGTCCGAGGAAAAAAGTTGAATCAACGGAGGAACGTACTTCAACATCAACTGAATCCACGTACCAGATTTGAACCCTCTATTGTAACAAGAAAGAGATCGAGATGCAATTTGAACGTATTAGTCACCTCGAAGTGCAGAGCGGTTGAGAAAAAAAAGTTGAAACCCACAAAGGATCGTTTTTCAACATAAACTCAATGTACGTACCAAACTTCAACTTTCTAGCTCAATCTGCAGAAACTGTGGAGTTTGCCAATTTTTCAAAAAGCTCGCGAAAATAAGAAATATCTAAAAATGGCGGCGGTTGGAGATTTAAATCAAATTAGTTATGTTCTACCTCGGAAACCACTTCAGATACCAAATTTCAGCTCATTTGGCGGATACGGACCGTTGGAGACGTCAATTTATACCGGGAAGGATATTTATATGAAAATTAGAAATATCTACGTAAAATTGCCAGCGGTTGCAGAAATTTACCCAAATTTTCATTCTTTCCTTCTGCAACGAAAAAAAATTCCAGGTACCAAATTACCGCTCATTTGACTTGATGGTAGCAGCTGGAGATGCCAATATGTACCGGGAAAATATATGTATGTATGTATGTATGTATGTATATATGTATATATGTATATATATATGTATATATATATATATATATATATATATATATATATATATATATATATATATGAGGTAAACGAACCAGTTGTCGACACTGTACCTGTAGTCGACACCCATTGTAATTATTGGAAAAAATAACGTAACCATAACAAACATCGGCTTCCCGAAATAACCAATGATTGCTTCGACTTTTTAGTGCACATTTCCATAGTTATACCATGCAAACTCACTAACATACAAGAATACAATTGAAGTTTTTCCAGCAACCTCGACTTTTCCCGCCAATAACCAGTGTTTGTTAAGGTGTAGGTTAAGAAAAGCTAATTCTGTTGTGGTGTTGTTTAGTGGTATTTTTTGACTAAAAATGTTTTTATTGTGTTCTATTAACTGAGAAACCTTCGAAGCTGCAGCCCAGGTAAGTATATTGTGATTTTGTAAGTTTTTGACATATTTTCTGGCATGTGTCGAGTACTGGTACACGAAAAGTGCTATGTTCCTATAGTAGACAGGGGTGTCGAGAAAAGGAACATTTTTATAAGATAATAACTCAGTGTGGTGTGAACGTTCGGCTCATTTGATACAGATATGTATATGTAACTTTACTGTACGATAACTAGATCCAATATTCGTCACCCCATGTCGACTATTGGAACGGAGTGTGATCCACACCAAAGATCACACTCCGTTCCAATAGTCGACATGGGGTGACGAATATTGGATCTAGTTATCGTACATGTGTGGTAATCTCCTATAGTCGGCACGGTTGTCGAGGAAAAGAAAATATTTATGTGAGAAGAGCCCAATTTAACTTTAATGGTTTATTCATTCAATACGGATCAGAACAAATAACATTTCCCTTTTTTGTTATCGCCTTTCGAACTAGCTTTGGTGTGGCCAGAAAATTCTTCACAGCGAAAACACGAAAGAGAGAAATTCTACCTGCTGTGATAGAGTACTATAAAATAAAAAAGAATGTAAGGAACAAGAAGAAGAAAGGCGTAAAGAAGAAAGGAAAAAAGCAAGAGATGACAAGAAATAGTTAGAACACAACAGAAGAAACTAAAGTTGATAAAGACAAAATAACCACTGCCACCAGAGTCGTCTTCTTAGGATTCAGACAGGATTTCATACCGAGAATCAGATGATTCTGACTGGGAAGAGGTGCGTTCTGAAAATATGAGCTTTGAAGACTTGATGAAGCAAGGAAGTTTTATATTATCAGAGTTTAAGAGGGGTAAAAGGAATGCGTCTGTATTCATATACTTAAATATCATTCCAGCATTTGTTTCACGTGGAAACATATTAGTTATGGGAAAGGAATTTGTAGCTGTTTTGATATCATGTATTTTAATCGATCAGATAATCAGTAAAGTCGAGACTACAGAACTGACTACATTTGCGGAAAGGGCCAGCTACCGATTTCTCAATGCCTCAGCAATTAATGAACTATAAACGTGACTAAAGAAAGTTTTTGTTATATTTGTGTTCTTAAAATATTTCTATTTCATTTTACCTATAAGATATTCAATTCACCAATGTGTTGAATGTTTTATTATTGTTTCCTGCTTTCACAATATACATTTTTCTTGTTATGTATATTTCCCATGATCAAAACTGATGATATTTATATGTGTCGACTACTGGAGCATTTACAGTGTCAAGAACTGAAACATCCTTAATTTAGCGTGTCGAGCTTAGGGACATTTACAGATATTTACGAAAAAATATATTTTTTTCTTATTTGGGTGAAAATCATCCCAATTTCTGATTCGACGTGAAGCCTAAACTATGAACATTCGGTAGGCATGGTAGTTTTAATATGAACTTCAATACACTGGAATCTGTGCCAGAATAACTGATTTTTTTTTTCTTAACGTGTCGACAACTGGTGCTCTTACCTTATTGATTTTTTCTTAGATACACTGCAATACTAAAAAAAACGTGCATAAAAAGCCGTCAAAAATACATCACCACCCCTCGTATATTTGATTTTACCACAAAGTCTTGAATACGCTTGAATAATTCAAATCCATAAACTGAGCTGATTGTTTACGTTATCCACCCGTGAAGAACAACATAGCATTAAATGAATTTTTTGAACAACTAACGACTTCATTAATTCCCTGGTATTAATCCAGAGAAGCTTCCCGTTGTCTTCCTTAAGTAATTAATGCGTAAAGTCTCTTGTTTTAGGGAAGACTGTTCCGTGGAGAGAATATCGGTTTGTCTAATGGACCTAAAGGTTTCCATACACCGAGAAGTTTTTTCGGTACAAACAACCGTTCGAGTTCATATTCTCAGGAAAAAAAAGGTTAAAAGAAAATTTGGGTCAACAGATTAATATCGTCAACAGTGATAATCTTAATACTGAACTATCCAGTGCCTTAAAGTTTCAACAAATTTCCAAAGATAATTTTTTTTATTCAGTGAGCACCTTATTGGTGACTCATTGCTTTATGAACCCCTCTTCAGATATTACCATTAATATTCGATGAAGGATGTTCAAAAACGCGAAGAAGAATCATCCTCTGCCAGTTTTTTATGATAAAAAACAATGAGTATATTCCCTAATATCAAAAGAATCTAAGTAAGATAATCAATGTTCAAACGATGAAAAGGAATGCTTCTGATATAATTCAGCGAATTACAAAGCTCTTAGGTACAATTTTGAGCAGCAAGATGAATTGAACAACTAACAGCTATAAAATCTTGGTAATAATGATAATGAGTAAAGGATGAAAAAGTTAAGTGAACAATTTAACATTGTGAAAAAGACTCATCAGTTAAAAATCATACCAACCAATAATGAGAATATATAAGAAATATAAATATAGTTATAATTATAAATAAAAATACAAATAAATGAATTGATTGAAATAAGTGCCGAAAATTTCTAGTGATTCTGAAAAATGTGGTGAATAATATCCTCAAATTATTCTGAAGATATTGAAGAGAAATGAACAACTGGAACAGAATAATCACTTTAAATGAATGAATAATTTCAATATTCTACATAAATTCAATAAAGTATTTTGAACATATTAAAACAATGGTTAAAAATAACAATTTACACATTTATTATAAAAAATAACGCATGACGCACGTTTCGGTGGAACTTCACCTTCTTCAGATGCTAATGGCAAACTAACTATGATTCTCTGTTATATCGAAAACAAGAAATGACAAATTATGTAGAAGGGGTAAATACAAAGATGGTTACAAATAATTATTAGAAAAGGAAAAACCAATTCTGAACTGCTAGTCAGGTAGTTCGGTAATTTTGAAAAGATTAAGAAGGGGGCTTGAAGTATGATCGATTTGGCTATTCAATAGGAGACCGGAATGCTTGTATTTATTTATCTGTAATGATTCTAAAAAATTAAGTTTAATTCCTTTACTTTCAGTATTTAATATTTTAAAATCGAAATTGAATGTGTGATTTTCTTGGATTAAATGGTTTGCATAATGTGAATCCGACTTCTGATTAACAAAGCTACGTTTGTGTTCTGAAATTCTAGTTTGAAAACTTCTACCAATGTGAAACTTATCACAATCGCTACAATTAATTTTATAAACTACTGATTTATTATCTTTTTGAACTTTGGATTTATTATTTTTTAGATGATTTCCTAAATTATTACCGGTACGATAAGCAATGTTAATGTTGTGCTTAGATAAGAGAGATTTAAGTTTTCTACTTGAATTTCCGATGAAAGTGAGGCTGTTGTATTTGATATTATTTTTAGTAAGGGGGTACACCTGGTTAATCGCATTTTTGAAAAACTTTTTATCTATCATATTGTCTATAATATTGGGATCATAATTATTATTTACGGCAATTTGTTTAATTATATTTTTCTCGAAACTAAAATTGGCATTTGAAAGTGGAATATTTACTAAACGATGTACCATACTATTGAAAGCTGCCATTTTGTGTTGGAAAGGATGTAGGGAAGTACTATGTATGACGCTATCAGTGTGCGATGATTTGCGAAAAATTGAAAAATTATGTTTGTTATCTACTTTTGTTATTTTCAAATCCAAATAGTTAATCGAGTTATCTTTTTCCATCTCTAAAGTGAATTTTATATTAGGGTGTAAAGTATTAATGAATGTTTGAAAGCAGTCTAGTTGTCTAAGAGTACCAGTGAAACAACAAATAATATCATCCACATATCTAAACCAATAAACGAATTGTCGACTAACAGGATGATTATGAATTAACTGTTCCAAATTATCCATGAATACTTCAGCCAACAAAGGGATCAGCGGGTTTCCCATAATTAAGCCTTCAGTACTGCTGTAAATCTTATCATTGAAACTAAAATAATTCTGTTCCAGGCATAATTCCAAAAGTGACAATATATCTGATTTTATGAAAGGATTAACAAGATTGCTATTAAGTAACTTTTCTATTAGGGTTAAAGGAACCTTGGGTGGTATACTTGGAAAAAGATTAACTACATCCCAGGACATAAATTTAGAATTAAGTGGCAATTGAATATTTTCAATTTTATTGACTAAATCGTAAGAGTTTTTGATAGAGAATTTAGGCTGAAATTTACAATAATTTTGAATTATTTCTATTATATCTATACAGATAAATAAATACGAGCATTCCGGTCTCCTATTGAATAGCCAAATCGATCATACTTCAAGCCCCCTTCTTAATCTTTTCAAAATTACCGAACTACCTGACTAGCAGTTCAGAATTGGTTTTTTCTTTTCTAATAATTATTTGTAACCATCTTTGTATTTACCCCTTCTACATAATTTGTCATTTCTTGTTTTCGATATAACAGAGAATCATAGTTAGTTTGCCATTAGCATCTGAAGAAGGTGAAGTTCCACCGAAACGTGCGTCATGCGTTATTTTTTATAATAAATGTGTAAATTGTTATTTTTAACCATTGTTTTAATATGTTCATTAATTTACACCAAGTATCGGCCCAATCAATCCAAAAAGTATTTTGAAATTACAGCAGTTCATTGAAATAAAGAACGTTGGAAAATGAACACTGGTTCAAAACTGTGGCCACATAATTTGTAAAGACCATTTCTTCAAACATTTATTGCATTGTGAATTTCCTCGTTGCCTTTCGGAAGCTATATAACATAAATGTTTCTTTTTTTCTCGATACATTTAGGAACTGAGAAATCCGTCCGTTACATAGTAGTGAAAGTGTACATAGATCTTGACGATTGCAATTTATTAAATACAACATTTTTGAAAAAAGAAAATAATTCAACAAATGAAAATGTTCAATCTGCACATCGATATTGAAACAACTTTCGTATATAACTTCAGTCAGAGAATGAAACTGATAACGTATAATGAAAGCGAAACCTCTGAGTATATTTATTCAGTTGCGACAAAGTTTTACCGATTGTGATATTCATTTTGAATGAATTCGATTCATCAAGTATGAGCTTATGGACTACTTCAAATAAAAGCTGGAAAATATAATAACTCAATGGCTGTTGCTTCTACTCGACGTCTTTTAACAAACTTTAGCGTAGAATCTGCCCCGCACTCCTTTTCCACCGTCTCTTTATGCCCAAAATTTAATTTAACGTTTTAATGCTTCCCTGGGGGAAACCACGTCGAGAAGGAAGACTTAGAATATAAAGGCAGTGTAATAAAAGCTGGAAGCAAAACGTTGACCTTCTTTCTAAATGAGGCGTGAACTGGGAGAGAAAATTATTATTCTATGCGTTTTGATTATCCGTTAATAGTTCTTGATTCATCAGAAGAAAATCACGAAAACAGAACCATAAATACAGCGGACGTTAATGTGAACCATTTCATTAATAAGATTCCATTTTCAACTATTGAAGTAGAGGCTGGATGAAAATTAATAATCGATCCTTCAGAACAAATCTCTCAATTTATACAGCATGTCCACGGATGAGGTGCCCAACAGGAAAAACTTTTTTATTCTCAATTTCAGGGAAACATGCTATTTTTAGTAAAAAGTTTCGCTTGTTCAAAAACCCCATAAAATGAAATGAAATTCAAGTTTTTCAAAACCTGCTTCATTCTATATTCAATGTTTTGTGAAACCCTATGAGTTTTTGCACGAAGTTCGGAAATGTAATAATAATCTAGTGAGTGATTTTTGCGATATTCCTAGGTAACTGTCAATTTTGGTAAATAATTTTCAAATTGTCATTATTTTTCAATTATCTATGATTGGTAGATAATTGGAGAGGGCCAGTGAAGAAAAACACAGAAATCTATCTTATGTTAATATCAACGTTTCGACAAGTTATATTTTCATCCTCAGGATACAACATATTCAGATTTCTTTAGCTAGAAATTTTTCAATTATGCTAACTCTTCAATGAATAATATATTTTGTAAAGTGCTATGGTAGGGTTTCACATGAAATTTTTTTTTTTTTTTTAACTCGAGGGACCTACAGTTTAACGCCGGTTCCGAACGGCCAATGGGCTTGTAAACTATGTACATTACCCAACAATTTTCAATCATAAATAACCACTAAATTCCGGACATACACAACACCCAAGAGCGAGGTGGGACTCGAACCCACAATCCTCGGTTTACAAACGGTATAAGGCGGTTCACCTTACCGCTGGTCTACCGAGTCCTCCACATGAAATTAAATATAAAATGAAACAGATTTAGAAAAATTTTGATTTTATTTCATTTTGAAGGGGTTTCTGAACGAGCAGAACTTTTTATCAAAAATATTTTCCGCTAAAATTGAAAATAAAAAATTTTTACTCTTGGGCACCTCTTCCGTGGACACGCTGTATAATCCAATGACGACTTTATATGAAATCTTAACAGATGTATCAAATTGTGACCTGATTCTGAAGTGAATAAAAATATTTTATGTCTCAACAAGTTTTCAACCCTCAATTTAGGTGATTTATGTACAAGAGGTTTACAATTCTCGGATATATTCAATACAAAGAAGAAATAAATAACAAATTGGGTAGAAAGGGTAAATACAAATTTGGTTACAAATAATAAGTTTCTGAACTGCTAGCCAGGTAGTTCCGTAATTTTGAGAAGATTAAGAGGGGGTTTGTAGTATGATCAATTCAGCTATTCAAAAGCAGACATGTTTGTATTAATTAATCTGTAATTGTTCTAGAAAATTTTATTTAATTCCCTTACTTTCAGCATTTTATATTTCAAAATAGAAATTGAATGTGTGATTTTTTGGATATATAAATACAAACATTCAGGTATGCTATTGAATATACAAATTGATAAGACCCCTTCTCAATTTTCTCAACGGAACTACCTAACTAGCAGTTTAGAATGGAGTTTTTCCTCTTTTACTAAACATTTGTAACATCTTTGTTTTACCCTTCCTACTCATTTTTTCTTTCATTTATTTTTTTTTATTGGATATATTGTATAAATGTGTAAACTGTTTTAATATTTCTAGAGAATATCGAGAACAGGAAGAGAAAGAGGTGGAAGAACTTGTACAGACAACACTTTTTGTCTCAAACGAACAATAAAGAAAAAATCGAGCACAAATCAGGAAACCAATCTCTTGTTTATCGACCTACATGAAGCCTATGATACTGTGCATGTTGGTAGATTAAGGAAGGTACTTCAGGAAAGAAATATTAGCTACACTTTAATTAAAGCAATAAAAAATCCTTATGAAAAATCATCTTCACAAATAAAAGTGGTTTACAAATTATCACAATCATTCCTGAGCAACAAAGGTCTGTTGTATATTACCGACTCTGTTCAAAATAAATATTGCAAAGGCTCTCAATAAATGGGAACGAAAGTGTAAAGGCATGGATGTGGACCTTAGGGATATCTGTCTGTACACTTTGCAGTTTGCCGATGACCAGGTTATCATAGCTAATAGGTTATCATAGCTAATGACAAAGACGACCTAGAGTATATGGCTAGAAAACTACAGAAAGAGTACGAACGATGAGGCTCAGAAATAAATACACAAGAGACAAAATATCTTCCCGAACTGTCAAATATTCACCTGGAAAATAAAGAAATAATTCTGTCATGCAGCGAGTACAAGTACTTGGGTATGATTTTTGACTCAACTGATCAACTGGAACGGATTACAGGGAAATTATAAATAGAGTAACACAGGCCAGATGTTTTTAAGGGGATATAAATTAATGGTATCTCGCCGAATCTACAGTAAGGGTTTACAGAATTACACATAACAATCAATTTTTAAATTTATTTTTAACAATAACAACATATTGATATTTTCGACAACAAGTTTGAATTTGACTGATCCTACACTTCGAACAATTCAGCTGCCTCTCGCTACGACTGTATCAGAGAGCGATATATCGTGTCGTTGTTGATATCTTTTTTGTCATTGATTGCATTTTTGTTTTTTTGGATTGCACTCATTTCGTGATATTCTCTCTTTTGAGTATTGGTTCTGTTCTCAGGATTTTAGTATTTTCATAGTTGAATCTATGACCTTTCGTAACTTCATGATTTGTCAGAGCTGTTATAATACTCAAAAAGAGAGAATTTCACGAAATGATTGCAATCCAAAAAAAAACAAAAATGCAATCAATGACAAAAAAGATGTCAACAACTTAGACACGACAGATAGCTCTGTGATACAGTAGCAGTGAGAGAATTGTTCGAAGTGTAAGATCTGTATTAAAAATTCAAATGTGTATTAATATATTGTTATTGTTAAAAATAAGTTTAAAAATTGATTGCTATGTGTAAAATTGTGTGAACCCTTGCTGTAGATTCGGCGAGGATATACTCACGCCCTAAGGTAATATATGATACCATTAATTTATATTCCCTTGAAAACAATACGTCTTTTTGTTAGATACTACGATAGAATTGAGAAAGGCTGAAAATCCAGCCGAAACGTTATCTTATTATATGACTTAAAACTCATATCGAGGAAGTTTTCATTGTGCCCAAAACCAAGAACAAAAAACTTATAAACAAAATTATACAACAGAAACAAGGCCAACGAATCAGAATAATCAAATAGAATATATATATATATATATATATATATATATATATATATATATATATATATATATATATATATATATATATATATATATACCGGGTGTAAATGAGTGATGGGCCACCCCCATAACTTTTTAATGGACTCTTCGATTTTATTGAGATTTGGGTGGTTTATCTCAGACATAATTTTGAGTTTTTTCACTTACAAAATCAATATGGCTGACTTCCGGTTTCACAGAAAACGATATAAAAATTAAAAATTCAAATGGGACACCCTGTATATTTTCAGGCTATTCTAAGGCTTCAAATACAAACATTCCATCTGTCAAATTTTTTTTTTCATATTTCGTAGACAGGGTCGGTCTCAGGAGCAAAGGGAACTATTGAGAATAAGATTTTTAATAATTACTTCGTTATTTAGGAATTGGGTAAACTAATGTGTATATCATTTTGAAGGAATTTGAAGGAACTTTTTGATATACAGGGTGGCCCATGTATGTTTCTATTTAAAAAACTGAGTTTTGGTTCGAAAAAAAATTTAATCGTTAACAAACTTCACGAAAATGAATTTTTTGAAAAATAAATACTTTGGGCGATAGTTTAAATGAATTATCTATGATTTAGATGACGTTGCAGCCATATACGATAAAAAAAAATGAAAAACAAAATTGAAATGGCGCTAGAATTGACATTTGTCAGATGGGATGTATGTATTTGAAGCCTCAGAATTAAAATATGTAAAAATATATAGGGTGTTCTATTTAAATTTTTAAATCGTTTTCTGTGAAACCGGAAGTCAGCCATACTAATTTTGCATGTGAAAATATTCAAAATTATGTCTGAGATAAACCACCCAAATTTCAATCAAATCGGAGAATCCTTCAGGATGTTATAGGGGTGGCCCATCACTCATTTACACCCGGTATATATATATATATATATATATATATATATATATATATATATATATATATTTATATATATATATATATATAATATATAAATATATATATATATATATATATATATATATATATATATATATATATATATATATATATATATATATATATATATATATATATATATATATATATATATATATATATATATATATATATATATATATATATATATATATATATATATATATATATATGTTAACATTGGATACAGTACAAACGTCTATTATTTTCGCAGTAAATAAGACTAAAAATAACAGTGAGGCGCTAGTAGGCGACCTGTCATTAACCGCTCACTGGAACGTTGGAGGAAGATTGCCCACTTATGTTTCGTTTACAGATATTATCAGGGAAGGTGTTCTGCAACCATTGCCTCCACTATTCCACCCGATGCACAATTCGCTCGTTACACGCGCTATTTAGATAATACACACCAATTTGCGGTGAACATTACAACAACCAAAACATCAATCTAACAAAAAGCGTTTCTAGACCAAACCGCAAATCTGTTGAACGTTCTATCCTCAGAAGTGTTTCCGGTTGGCCACGACTTCCAACTGTTCAAATTCAACATAAACCGCAATTTATTGCAATCATGTCGGTGCGCTTGAGAAACGTTACAAGCTTTCGCTTTTTCCGAGACTCGCTCATAGAAAAACAAGTTGATAACTTGTACCGGACTGACCTTTTCATAAAGTTGAAGGAACGCACCTGAAACATATTAGACTTTTGTTGTTCGACGTGTCATTTCCTTATTGCAACATTTCGAAATATGCACGATCACCGTGGCTCGAACGTAAGTAAGCACATAATTCAGGTCGACTTCTTACGATCCTGGATGACGGCGCAAGAATACGAATAAAATGTATCCAATCATTAAAATGAGATCTAATTCAGCGTGTTTGAAAGTAACAGAGTCGGCGTTGTACATAATATTTAGAATGATGTGCTGTCACAATTTAATATGAAATATCTTGAATTAAAAAGGTAGGTAGGTTGAATATACTTGTTGCACGAAGTCTATGAAATGACATGCATTTCAATAAGAAAACTCTTTAACCTTCCAAGTCACCGAATTTTTCTCGGTTACGATAGTCGAGGTAGGTGATGTTTCTACTCGTTCGAAGATGGCGTTGCGATCACCATAAAACTCAGTATAGCTGTTATGCGTACGATTAAGAATCACGGAGGAATTTGAAGCATTCATTAACCGAGCTAGTTAGCTGAGTACTTGGGTACACCGGCTAGTATTCGGGTTCAAACCCCAGGGTCAACTGGTCTGCCATGAGTTTTTGCAGAGGTTTGTTTTCTCATGGCGTAAAGTGATTCACTGCTCTGCAAGCTTACAAGGCGAATGCTGGGCGAGTATTTATCCTCTGAACGCTACCCAAACTTCCTCTCTTCCATATGTTGTCTGACTCTTCCGTAATGCATGTAGAGTACATACACATGTATTCTCTGATCTAGTTGAAGGAGTTTATCCCCAAAACTCAAAGCCTGTCACCCTTACACATATGAGGGAGGAATGAAACACGCGCAATTTGCCAATGTGTAGAATAGCTTCCTTCGCTTGGTGTATGGAGTTATTTCGAGGCAGAACAAAATTTGGGTAAATTCAGACGAAAGTTTTGCATCTCCAAAATTTTTCCAAAAAAAAATTTTCAAACGGGTGGAAAAAACTGTGTTAATTGATATCAACAACATAATCGTTCTAATGCTTTCAGGAGGGTGTATCGAGACACGGGTTTCGAAGGAATTTTGCACCTCCACTTCCTCAGCAAATTGAGTTGGAAAGTTAAAAATTTGTACGTGGATTTGGTTGATTTCAGGGAATTGCATTTTGGCTGTACTAACTTTTTTCACTAGAAATCAAGAATATTCATGATAAAAGGATCCAAAATGAGGGGCAAATACGACCAGTGATAGAGCTCTTACTGCTCACGCATTTCTAAATATCTGAATGTGGCATAGATATATATTATCAAACGATTCTCTAATATTCTCCTTGTTGAACTTGATTAACGTTCTCATGATAATTTGCACACAATTTCCTTTCAAGTGGTGAAATTTCGTAGTAGAATCTGTAAATTGTTTGTCGGCACTGTTTCAAAGCAATGGAATCGGTCCAGCCCTGAATGCCACCACGACCAATACACTCGCTTTCCTACTATTCGATTTTATTGGTAAACAAACCGCATCACGCTCTACTTGTAGCAGAGACCTACGGATTCCTCCTCGCTACCTCTCACTCTTGCACTGTCCGATCATTATGCAATTTGCTATTGTACCTGGCGTTTACCGTGCCAGACACTTTCTAAAGACTAGGATTTTGTGACGCACGATTGCGCAACGCCGCTTCTAGCGAACTGGCTATAGCGCGGATTCTTCGTTTGTTTTGCAATGTTTACAAACAAACGAGCTGCGGCCGATGCTTCGCGGATAAGCGAGTCGATTGAAGAAGGTTACGTATGATTGATGTAATTGAGAAAGTAGTATTTTATTATATCTTCTATCAGTTTTACGTACAACCTTCAACGTACGAAGAGATAAAAAGGAATTTGGTTTTTGACGCTGAAGAAACAGTGAATAATTAGATAAGCATATATGTTACATACTACCACACCATTTTAAAACTATAACGAATGTGAAGCAAAGTATCTAATTAATAGGTATAAATAATAATGTCTGATGTCACAGAATATTAGAAATTTGACTGGTCCAAAAATTTTCTTCATTAGTTTTCGAACTATTGAGAAGATCATAATTTTTGCAATTTTTGTTTTGCAATTGGCAACACTGTCAAATGTAGGGATCATTTTGTTTTACTGGTCTGGCAATCATTGCGTAATAACACTGTTATCGATTTTAATAATTTCTTAATTTCTTATTATTTAAAGCAACGTTTTCACCGGAGGAACATTTTGTTGCTAAATGTTTCTCTTTTTTGCTAAGGTAGAAACTTATGGCAACATACGTAAATTTCTTATTTCCACTGAAGCAACTAAAATTGTCAATATTTGCATATTGCTTAGTAGAAACAATTGACATTTGTTGCCGAAACATAAATAAATTTTAAGGAACATTTAGATACATTTGGGAACATTTTCGGATAAGAACTTTTAAGGAACATTTTGCAACATTTTCGGAAACACGCAACAGCAACAAAACCTATTAACTATTTAAAGTCCCGAGGAAATAATAGGCGCAGTGTTTTTCTTCACGTCAAGAAATAATGCTGTTTTTAAAGCAAAATGATAAAAATTATCCTGACAACACCACCATCTGTTAGCTTTTCTATGCGACATAACTGAGAAACTCACAGCCTTAATCGAAGCTTGCAAGGTGAAAACAAAATAATTTCACAAATGGCGAACACAATATTTGCTTTCATAGAAAAACTAAGTATTTATTACGAAGAAATTCAAAACAAAGTACTTCAAAATTTTCGAACACTTACAAGTTTTACACAGGACTGTATTGATATTTTCGAAGAAAACTGTTTGATAATTTCAAATTATATATCTGCACTATCAGACGAATTTGAAGGGAGATTTAAGAAAAATTAAAAATTTGCTACTGCTTGTAGAAAATACATGGTACCTAGAGCCGATAAGTATTTCACAATTGGCTTCAGTTTTGGATTGTAATTATGCAGACTTGTTTGACGAATTCATTGAAATGAAGAATGATACAAAGTTATGTTTGAAGAGGCGAGAGAGAAGATGGAGTAGGTACGCTGAATTTTGGACAATAGTGCCCGAACAATTTAAGACTGTGAAAAAATGTGATCTAATTCTGCTTACGTTGTTTTTGCATCGACATATCTTTGTGAATCATGGAATATGCAAAGAACGTAAATAGAAACCGACTTCTCATTTCGATGACATTAAAATGTTCCCAATATAATAAATAAACAACTTAACGTAATAGGTTTTTTACCAACACCTAAATAACAGATGTGATTTAGGTAGTGGCCCGCACGACACAACTAAAATCTTAAAGTGGCCCAAGAAAAAAAAAGTTTGAGTATGGCTGCTCTAGTGGAAACAAGAAATTTACGTATGTTTTAAATTTCATAGTAAAATTGTTGAGGAACCTACCCCGATACTTTCGGCAAATACCATATCTATCAGAAATGTATTTTTCAATATCACCCCACAGTAAACGCAGTTCGATTCACTGGATGTAATTACTCTCAAAACTCTCAGAAAGGACTGAAGCGATATAATATTCTTATCTACGAGAATTTTTAGAATTTAGACGCCAAATTAATTTTTTATGGTCTGATAAGTAACTCACTGTGCCACCTCAGAATTTATGCATTTAATTTTTATCATGATCTCTTTTATTATTGTTTTTCATTCCTTCCATGCAAATATTCATATGATATCGAAATGAAGATGGTATCTTTAGGCTAGCAACAGTAAGTATCCTATTTCAAACTTTATTCTAACTTTCTGATTGGATAATATAGGATGTTTTTAATTTGAATTATTTATTATTTTGTTTACATTGATCTAAAAATGTGATTAAACGATAACATCTCGGGGCTGATAAGGAGGAACTACCATAAGATTTGTGGAGCTCACACAAGTTTTGATTCTATATTCTACGTTCTCTATCTGCTGCTTTATAAGGCTCCAATTCAAGCATTGGGATAGGGGGCATATATTAGTTACGTGAGGTAATGAGATAGTTTTGGCGATTTTTCGATCCCCCCTCCCCCCTTGCTGAGATGTCGTGAGATTTTGCTCGACACCCTTCTCGAATCTTACGTGAAATATTTTCAAATGCGTATTTATTATGTAAATGATGCAATCTATGCTCGATTCTATTAGATTTATTTAAAGAAACAATTTTCTTATAATTTTTTCTATTTAAGACTAGAATTTGATATTTTTGATGACGTAGCATAGAATCACGATGAGATTTAACAATAAAATACCTGAATAGGAACTACTAAAATTTGTTAAAAAATATTCACTCTAATTCACTCAACGGTGACTTATGTATGATCTCAAACGTGAATACTACTTCAACACTTTTTATTCCGCCATAACTTCAATAAAAAATTCTATTAGGTCGAGTAAATTAGTAATATTTTATTGAAATGTGGAGAAAATGAAATTAATAATAAAACAATTGTTGTAATAAGCCATACAGAAATTTTTTTTCAGTGAAAATTATTAGTGCATCGTATATTTATTATAAAGGGTTATAGCATTATTTTTTATGAATAATCTTCCCATCGTACGGTGTATGAAAAAAAATATTCTTTCCAAAAAAAAATTATTTACTGTTAATAAATATTCATCAGTGCATCAGTGCCGAGACCGCCCCCTCTCCCACGTGTGATTGAGTGAGATTTCTCTCGACTCCCTCCCCCCTTAAACACCTCACGAGATCAATGGATGCCCCCATACGTGCTGGGCCCTCTGTTACTATGGATTCCTTGCACCTACTTTCATCGAAATGACTACTTAATGCGAATTTTTCTCTGCCATTGAAACATATTTCATTGCCGAAAGTATCAAATAGAAACTAACAGGAAAAATCGAAGAATTTATGTCTTTCGTATTTTCTAAGTACGCCACTGAACAATACGCTGGAAAATCAAGTGGTGCTGACACAAATTTTTCGATGGTTGGCCTATTCCTTTGTAAAATATTTATCTGAATTGTCAGCACCTGGGCGATGCTGGAAACGAATTTTCTCTTTACAATTGAACCTGTTTCAACTTATCGACGTTTATTTTTTCACGGTACTTTAGTGATTACTGTAAGAAATATCGATTTGAAGGTTTAAGAATAGTGAATAATCAATTCTATTATTATTTATATATAGGTATGTAGGTATATATATATATATATATATATATATATATATATATATATATATATATATATATATATATATATATATATATATAATATATAAAATCTCTTAATAATTATTAGCAATAACAGGCCTGTTGAATCTTAAAAAACTCGATTTTATAAAAAAGTTGACGTTTCGCCACGACATTCGTAGCTTTATCAAAACTTTTTTTTTTTTTAAAGATTCAACAGGCCTGTTATTGCTAATAATTATCAAGAGATTAGAAATAGTTCACAGGCAACAACAATTCGATTAAATCATTATATATATATATATATATATATATATATATATATATATATATATATATATATATATATATATATGTTAAATACTGGGGTTGATTACACAAATAACAATAACTATTTAGACCAATTCCGTTTATTGCTCCATACGTTAACAACTTGTTCATACGTTCAAGCATACACGATGATCTTCTCTTCTCGACTGTTCTCTCCTGCGCAGTAGTGTCCTACTGCTGCATTGGTAAGGCGCATGACTGCTTGTACCACTCGTCCGTCCTGACGTAACAAATGATGGAGAGCGTAAAGGGGGTGTATAGGGATACCGTTAACATATATATATATATATATATATATATATATATATATATATATATATATATATATATATATATATATATATATAATAAAGTTTAAACTTTAAAATAAAACACAGTTGGCTTAAGTTTCACTATATAAAAATATTTAGATACTGTATTTAACAGTTTAGGATAGTCGACATGTTTAAAGTTATGAACCCATTATCAAGAGAGTATTACATCTTTTTTATAAAACAGACAAAAGCAAAGCTGATACCTGAAAATCAATTTGTTCGTTTACAAGGGGTAATTTACTATTATGGGCGGAACTCATTTCGAGAATTTCAAGAAGGTCAAGGCGCTTTCCTCTGTTACCTGAATGCAACAATTGGGTTTTGTTGAAATCCAGGAAATGATTAAATTTTATACAATGTTCGGAGGAGCCAGTGATATCTTTATTTTGTAAAATTGACTTTTTATGTTCTTCAACACGAATGTTTATATTCCTTTCTCTTTGTCCAATATAGAAAGAAGGACATTCGTCGTAAAATATTTTGTAAACACCACTGTTTTCTCCGATGTTAGATTTTTCTTTATTATTGACCAATATTGACTTCAAGTTTTTTTTATTTATACAAATTGTTTTAACGTTATTTTTCGATAGTCTGTTACAAATTTTGCTACTCAAATTCGGCACATAATTTACTGGGAAGTATTTTCGTTCTTCATTTATAGTTTGCGTGGGGTATATTGAATGTAAAAGATTCTTTATTCGTTTTTTCCCAATGAGCTTATCGATAAGACTTTCATTGTAATCGTTATTAGTGGCTATTAATTTAATTCTATCAACTTCGGTTTGAAAATTTGTTTCCGATAATGGACAAGCTATATTATGTAACAGAATGAATTATATGTTGAAAAATCAAGCTTAGATAGCAATTCGAATTAAAAAGTAGAAAATCGTTTAATATATTAAAAAAACATTCGGGAAGTGCATCGTGGTTGAGGAAAATATTTGGAACTAACGAAGGAACGTACCTCACAACATACTCAATCGACGTACCAAATTTTAACCCTTTTTTGTATGATAAAAACGCTCGAAAATATCGTTTACATGGCTGCTAATTAGAATAAATTAAAATTACGGAAAAAAATGTTTGCCAGTACTTCTGGGAATTTTCAGATAATAGCAGGTGACATAACCACAATTTAGCCTTGACCGTTAGCGAATAAATAAGACAAACACTTAAGTCGTTGTTTGTACTTGGATGATAGGTTAATAAATCAAGCGATTATTCACGAAAACAAGTGGATTGATTCTAGGAAAAACTTCAAACATTATTTCAATTATCTGCGTTTTTTCCCCCTTTCCCCCTTAAAATGAATAATTCGATTTGTCCTTGGTATGACGGTATGAGGTATTTGTACTTGGACCATTACAGAATTCTCGTAATCCTCGATCGATTCGCAAATTCAATCGCAATACAATACGTCTTATTAATTCCTATTACCCACTTCTGTTGCATTCACGAAATGTCACATACCGAGAGAGCTAAGAAGTTGGATATTAAAAATATTGCATTACAGTATTCTATGTTCATTCTGAAACAGTGATCAGCCATTTTTTACCCCGAGGCGAAGCTAAAGGGGTTATAGTCTCTCGACAAAAAGTTGGTAACTGGCCCGATTTTAAAAATTCCAACGGATATCGATAAAACACATATGATTTCATTAGGGAATTTGAATTCCCAATTTTTACCAACGAAGAATAAAAAAATATGGCGTTTTTTAGATAGGCATTACGACATGCGCATGCGCCAAGGTTGATAAAACGAAGTCCTACAAAACATGCGTCGAAGTGCTCTGTGTGCCACGGTAACCAAGCGACGTTGATAGCTTAAGCATGATTCTGCGCTGTGTCTGCTCCCCCCCATCCATAGAGATATCTTATCAATTTGATTCATAATTTGCAGCAAAATGAGCCGGGATAGGATATTCAAATTCGACAGTCAAACAATGAATTTTTTTGCTAAATTTTCACGGATTTTATTCGTTATATCGACTTATTAATACATTTATTGCAATTTTCCTTCATTTCATTCGTAAAATCGACTTTCATTGTTATTTAATATATATAATAGGTACATTCAAAAAATATTGACGACATGCACATTCGCCGAGGGGGGGGGGTTAAAAAAGCTATTTTTTCGGAAAATGTACGTTTCAGAAGAATTGTTGAAAAGGGTATTGCTTCAGAAGATAGACATGTTGAAAACATAAGAATCTAATTAATGTAATTCGTAATTATCTTACCACAGTTATGAACAGAGAACTTATCAAATAAAGAACAGAGAAAAACATTTTTTTTCTCTTCTAAAATCAGACCTTGAGTTTTTGAAAATATGAATTAAGGAGTTTTTGGTAATGCTGATTCTGAATCTTATGAAAAATTCATCTAAGATAGGCCCTAATATAATTTTCCAAAAAAAAAGCTATTTTAACCTTCCTGACACAGCACGCCAATATATATATATATATATATATATATATATATATATATATATATATGAATCCTCATTTCCCTTGGTCACGCTTGAACGGCTGGACCGATTTCACTAATTCTTTTTTTGTTGTGTTTTTTATTGGATCAACCCCTATTTTTGCATCTTTTCATTTTTTCAAAATTTATCCACAGATCCGCAATAGGGCTGCAAGATGGCAATCGAAAATAACAAGAGTCGTTTTGAGAATAGGTCGTAATATATTTTTCATACTCCCAATGATTAACATTTTTGCCGGGTCAGATAGATTGATAGATAGATAGTTAGATAGATAGATAGATAGATAGATAGAAAGATAGATAACTAGATAGATAGATAGATAGGTAGATATTCATCGGCAGATAGATGAATAGATAAAAATAATTTATATGGCAGAACAACGTTTGCCGGGTCAGCTAGTAGTAAATGAAAATGTTCACTATGCTAAATTTTTTATTTTCCTAACATACCAAAACCGCCAAAATTTCAAAAAAATCAGGACGCACTGTACATACAAACATCCCTTTTTATGTAGAAGATATTCTATTTGAAAGGAGTCACTGTCATTCTGAAATGTGTAATACTATTGTGAAATTTCGATTTAGTAATATCTTATCCTTACAACAAAGACAAAAACAACAATGCAAATCATTCATGAAAAATTCTTGAAGTAAATCATTGTTATGACGAAAAACAGAGATTGCAATATCAGAGTATTTTCTTAATGCACGTTTGTATTTCTGTATATTTTTTTAAAAGAACGTTGCAACTATGATTTGTTAAATTCACAAATAAACGAGTTTTCCGGACGAAATTTATTCTTCGTATTACAAAATGCTCAATCAACTACTAAAGTCCATTCGAAGATATTTCCGAGAAAATTCAACAGAACGTGGAACGATAGGCTCATTCCACTTAAAACGGTCTTCTTTTATGTAGAGGAAACCCCATTCTATATCTGTTTGTTCAGCCCCTCGCTAGTCGTAAAAATCGGATTTAGGAAAATCGTTCGACCAGCCAGTAAGCTCTTTTCAAAAAAAAGGTATCTGCTAATAGGAATCTTTCCATGTCCTAGGATTTTCCTACCGTCCAACAATTTCATCGGAATAATTTAGAGATAAGGTTATTAAATGAGTGAAAATCGAAAACTGTGAAGTTTTATTTACAATATTATAAGGTTATTAAAAGTTAGTAGCATGACATTTCTGTTAAATTCAGTTTGTCTTGTTCTCAAGAACATTAATAAAAAACGAACGTTAGCATAGCAACTCACTGCACAAATAGAAACCACAAATTATCCTGCCAGAAATGGAATACCTGTAGTATTTTATCATAAAAAATCAT
The DNA here is from genome assembly GCA_030704885.1 of Cynegetis impunctata. NCBI lineage: Eukaryota > Metazoa > Arthropoda > Insecta > Coleoptera > Coccinellidae > Cynegetis > Cynegetis impunctata. Next base: position 253,358 of record JARQZK010001449.1, on the reverse strand, counting down.
CTAGTAGTTAATCTAGTGTCCTTTTGAATCTTCAAATCAACATACTTTCAGTGAAAATCGAAAACTGTGAAGTTTTATTTACAATATTATAAGGTTATTAAAAGTTAGCAGCGTGACATTTCTTATAAATTCAGTTTGTCTTGTTCTCAAGAACATTAATAAAAATCGAACGTCATTATAGCAACTCACTGCACAAATAGAAACCACGAATTATCCTGCCAGAAATGGAATACCTGTAGTATTTTATCATAAAAAATCATCTAGTAGTTAATCTAGTGTCCTTTTGAATCTTCAAATCGACATACTTTCAGTGAAAATCGAAAACTGTGAAGTTTTATTTACAATATTATAAGGTTATTAAAAGTTAGTAGCGTGACATTTCTTATAAATTCAGTTTGTCTTGTTCTCAAGAACATTAATAAGAAACGAACTTCATTATAGCAACTCACTACACAAATAGAAACCATGAGTTATCCTGCCAGAAATAGAATACCTGTAGTATTTTATCATAAAAAATCAACTAGTAGTTAATCTAGTGTCCTTTTGAATCTTCTAATCAACATACTTTCAGTGAAAATCGAAAACTGTGAAGTTTTATTTACAATATTATAAGGTTATTAAAAGTTAGTAGCGTGACATTTCTTATAAATTCGGTTTGTCTTGTTCTCAAGAACATTAATAAAAATCGAACGTCATTATAGCAACTCACTGCACAAATAGAAACCACGAATTATCCTGCCAGAAATGGAATACCTGTAGTATTTTATCATAAAAAATCATCTAGTAGTTAATCTAGTGTCCTTTTGAATCTTCAAATCGACATACTTTCCTACATGTTATCGTTATTTAGTATATTTTTCAATCCTAGGTCAAGTAGACCCTTTTTTTATTTATCGCAATTTTAGTCAGAAGATTGGCGTCTGTTTGAAACCGATACGCTCAATATATTTATAATTACCATACATATGAGATTGAACATAGTACGTACACTTAATTTTCCAAAATTTAAATAACTTCTTAATGATAATATCAGTTAAGGCTATATTTTTCAATAGAGTATAACTCCTTTAGACAAATTTTAGTTGGTAATAAAAAAAAATTCAAGTTGGTAATAGAGTTTCTCTGAGAATGTGTTTCGAAAAGTTAAACCCATAGTTTAAAAAAGTTTAAGTATTTCTAGGACATTAATTATTAATTTATAATATTTTTTTAACTATCTTACATTAACGGCAATAGTTGTATGATGTATAATCCGTAGTTAATTTGTTCACAACATTTCTCTGAACGTTGCCAATTTATTAACAAAGATTTTTAAGGTAGCGAATTTCCTGATAGCTTTCAGTTTGCATCGATAAGGTTTATCAACAATAAATTGACAAATAGTATTTATTAGTTCATTAAACATACATAAGAACGAAATATCAACCTTATTTCAGTTAAAATCTTTAATACTTACAGTAGATGTATATTAATTTCAACAATCTATATAAGTATTAATATATGAAATGTTTGAAATCGTTCTCTGAAAATGTGCTTCGAAAAGATAAACCACTAAATTAATTTATAATGACTTTCTACCCATCTTACATTAACAGCAATCGATATGAATAATCCATGAGTTAATTTGTTCACAACATTTTTTTGAACGTTGGCAATTCATTAACAAAGATATATTACTGTCTTGATAGATTTCAGTTGGTATCAATAAGTTTTATTACCAATATTTATTTGTCCACGACTGTACTATAAATCATTCATTATACGTGTGCTTCCTGAAGTATAATTATACCTATTATTCACTAGTGTGTATAATGGTTTATTATACACTGCATGACGTCACACTCAAAACGTATGTCCAAACTTGAGACTATCATTCACATTGTTAGGATAGTATTGTTATTAGATTTTTATGTTTTATGTAACTAAAATATAATAAGCAAATTATTAAACTAATATTTAATATACTGCCCAACTTATTGAATATTTACTCTAATAAATTATCTATTTCATTTTTATCAGAGTGAAAGAAAGGAATGGAATCGATGTCAAGTGAAATAGTTGACGTTTACGTGAGTATGTAGTTTTCAGTGAACACAGAAAATGTTATGTCAACGCTTTTGATAACTATTTTTATTGTTGAAAATGCAGATTATTACTAATTTTTTCTAGGAAGTCGTGGACAAAGTATAGTATTCTACTAGCACAAAATTACAATTTTTCACTCGGGTGAATTGCGACAATCGCTTGCAGCTCGTGTCGCAAACTTCACCCTCGTGAAAAATAGCAATCATTTTGTGCTCGTTGAATAATATACTATTATTCATTCAGCCTATGGCACATTGCAATAATGATTTATCAAATTCACAAATAAACAAGGTTTTTGGACGAAATTTAATCTTCGTATTACAAAATGCTCTTCTTGTAATCAACTACTGAAGTCCATTCGAAGATATTTCCGAGAAAATTCAACAGAACGTGGAATGAATAACGTTTAGCAATCTGACATCGATAGGTTCATTCCACTTACAACGGTCTTCTTTTATGTGAAGGAAACCCTACTGCATTATATCTTTTCATTCTCTATCTATTTGTTCAGCCCTCTGTAGTCGGAAAAAATCGGATTTAGGAAAATCGTTGGACCGGCCAGTCAGCTCCTTTCAAAAAAAGGTATGTTGATAATAGGATATTTTTGATTTCCTAGGTTTTTCCTGCCGTTCAATAATTTCATCGTTATAATTTAGGGATACGGTTATGGAAAAATTAGTAGGATAACTTTCCTTATAGATTCAGTTTGTCTTGTTCTCACGAATATTAAGAAAAAACGGACGTTAGTATAAAAACCTACTGCACAAATAGAAACCACAATTTCTCCTGCAGGAAATTAAATATTTGGAAAATTTTATTATGAGAAAAATATACAAGTTACCATGGTCAAATCAATATGCTTCATAAAGTGAACAAGGAAAATTCTTCAATAATTAAAAAAATTATCAAACAAATTTCCAAGGGAGCTGGTTATATGTATTTCGCGACGAGAATTCTTCATTCACAATCCAACAATTTCTATAATTCACTGTTGGATTGTGAATATAGAATTCTCTTCGATGAATACATATAACCAGCTTCCTTGAAAAGTTGTATGATAATGTACTTTGATTGAATTATTGAAGAATTTTTCTTCTTCACTTTATGAGAAATCATCTAGGAGTTAATCTAGTGTCCTTTTCAATCTTTATATCAACATATCTACATGCCTACATGTCATCGTTATCTAGTATATTTTATTTTTCACTTGTATATTATTTGTTGTTTTTACCTTCGATACGGTTGCTATAAATACACTCATTATGCCCTAGGGCGTTATGTGCGGGCATTATGGATCATAACGCCCGCTCATTATACGAGGAGAAATGAAATAACTTCCATTGATTAAATACTTCATAATCCTTGTCGTATTCGACTCTGGATTTCTTCGGCAATGAATTATTCTCAGCTTTGGCAACATTTTCTATGATATTCTTGGGTGAATTCATTTTTATTTCCATTATTTCCATAAGACTACACAAAGAAAGCAGCAATGACATTCACTAAATATGATGAAAAAAATATTCACAAACGTCAAAATATCAACAAATGGCATGCCTACTATGAGAAGGAAATTGGAAAATATAGGAGCAATGAACCGATTTTAAAATCGATTTTTCATTATAATAAAATAATCTTTTCGTGAAAAATAAAATCTTGTATGCACCACGTGCGTTACTAGATCTTAACGCCCATCGGGCGTTAGGATCTATATAACGCACTTGGTACATAAATAACTATTTCAATCCTAGGTAACCCATTCGAGTAGGCCTTTTTTTCTTTATTTATCTCAATTTTAGTCAGTTTACTATATGCGCTGAAGATTGGCGTCTTTTTGAAACCGATACGCTCAATATTTTTATAATTACCATACATTTGTATAAGAGTGAAAATAGTACACTCAATTTTCCAAAATTTTGATAATTTCTTGTTTATATTATTTAATGTTGTATTTTTCAGTATAGGAAAACTTGTTTCAAACTTCATAGTTTTTCAAGTTTGTAATAGAGATTCTCTGAGAATATGTTACGAAAAGATAAACCACAAAAAGTTTCAGTATTTTTGCGACATAAATTAATTTATAATAACTTTTTACCTATCTCACAAAAACGGCAATCGATATGAATAGTACAAAAGTATATAATTTGTTTACAACATTTCTTTGAACGTTGCCAATTTATTAGCAAAGATTTTTGAGGTACCTAGCGAATTTCCTGATCGCTTTCAGTTTGTATCAATAAGTTTTATTAATAAGAAATTGTCCCAGTTGTGAATAGTATTTATTAGTTAATTAAACATACATAAGAACGAAATATCAACATTCTTTCAGTTAAAATCTTTAATACTCACAGTAGATGTATATTCGTTTGTTTTGTACAATCTAAATATTAATATGTGATATGTGTAAAATCTTTCTACAACTTTCTAACCATACTGTCCCAGTTTGATGGAATGGAAAAAATTCATTCATAATAGAATCTTTAAAAGATTCCAGAGTTTGTTTTCCTTGAAAGTTACAGCACTACCCACGAATCTATCTGTAAACATGCATTTATAAAACGCCCTCGATGTGTCAAAACTTCCAAATTGATATCGACAACATCCCACAAAATTTATTCTATGATTCGACGTATATTTTATACTCAGTTGGCCACATATAACGTGAAACGTCCTTGGCGTGAATCAGTTCCGTTTTCCTGATGTCAATAATTCGTATACTTTCGCTCTCCATATTTCGATCAAAAACTAGCCAACCTTGGTTGGCAAATATTTATATTCGATTAAACAAAGGATATTTCGGTGGATAACTTTCGATACGTTTTCAATGAAACCCAGATAATTATCAGTTTGTTTTTAACCCAATATTACAGTTACCATTCAGCATGAACATGAGGTGATTATCTGTGGATATAATCAAAATAATAATAATGATACAATGTCACAGATTAATGATATTCTTAAATACATTTCGTGGTGAACCATAGTAACGTTCGAGTTTCGTGCAGGTATCCAATATTCTATGGTTTAAGTATCAAGGTTATTTCTTCGTCATTTCGGTGCATTGTTACGTGCTTCTGTGTTACACGTGTTATATTGCGTCTCAGAGATTCAAATTATATTTTTCTGTGTCATTACACGTGCTTTATACGTCATTGATAACAGTTGGGTTTTCTTCATTTTAGGATAATGTTGTGTTCTAAGATTCATATCATCATCGAGATATTTATGAATTACCAACAATCTCTCAGGTAGCTGCAGAGCTCCATCACTAAGGTCGTAGTTGCCCCTCATTTTTGTTATTTATACAAACAAATTCTTTATTTTGGAGTGGCTGAAGAGATACATGAAGCTCGAATACCTGCGAAAACGCATGAAGTTTCTAAATAATTGAGTCGAATTTCGACGTGGAGAAAAAACATTCGAAATTCTCAAATACCACATCCCTAACATCAACCAGGTTAAATTTAAAATTATGGAGATGCGGAAGAGGTACTCGACAATCCTTGAAATATTTCAAAATTGAAATTGCGAATCACAACAACCCTCTCATCTTGTTTTGTGTGAATATTTATACGTGAGTATATATAGAGAATTATCTAAACGTACCTACTCAATATATTTTATATCAACTCAATCTACTCCAAATATAAACAAAACAAATATTTATTGTGCCAGTATAAATATGCATTCTGATCATGTTGAAGTGAAAATATATAGTAACATTAATAGGCTCTTGCACCGTATATCATTAAACTAAGTTTATAATAAACCGAGTTTAATTTGACATTTTCGCTTGTCAAATGTCAAATTAAACTCGGTTTATCATTAAACTTAGCTTAATAATATACGGTGCAAGAGCCTATTTACAGTACAAATTCAACCTAGCGAAAATTCATAACTCTGTCACAAAGTTTGGCTAAAGTTTTTGCGACCAAATTCTCCTATTATAAACATAATTTCAATATCCATCTTTCCAAACAAGCAAACAACAACATCTTGAGCTAATGACAAGTATTCATTGAGTTGTTAATTGTTTTCAGATTCGCATATCTGACCTTTCATTATAATGATCAAGTACATTTTCGCTTGTCAAATGTCAAATTAAACTCGGTTTATCATCAAACTTAGTGTAATAATATACCGTGCAAGAGCATATTTAAAATACAAATTCAACCTAGCGAAAATTCATAACTCTGTCACAAAGTTCGACTAAAGTTTTTGCGACCAAATTCGCTTATTACAAACATAATTTCAATATGCATCTTTCCAAACAAGCAAACAAACAACATCTTGAGTTAATGACAAGTATTCATTGAGTTGTTAATTGTTTTCAGATTCGCATATCTGACCTTTCATTATAATGATCAAGTACATTTTCGCTTGTCAAATGTCAAATTAAACTCGGTTTATCATCAAACTTAGTGTAATAATATACCGTGCAAGAGCATATTTAAAATACAAATTCAACCTAGCGAAAATTCATAACTCTGTCACAAAGTTTGGCTAAAGTTTTTGCGATCAGATTCTCCTATTATAAACATAATTTCAATATGCATCTTTCCAAACAAGCAAACAACAACATCTTGAGATAATGACAAGTATTTATTGAGTTGTTAATTGTTTTCAGATTCGCATATCTGACCTTTCATTATAATGATCAAAGTACATTTTCGCTTGTCAAATGTCAAATTAAACTCGGTTTATCATCAAACTTAGTGTAATAATATACCGTGCAAGAGCATATTTAAAATACAAATTCAACCTAGCGAAAATTCATAACTCTGTCACAAAGTTTGGCTAAAGTTTTTGCGACCAAATTCTCCTATTATAAACATAATTTCAATATGCATCTTTCCAAACAAGCAAACAACAACATCTTGAGTTAATGACAAGTATTCATTGAGTTGTTAATTGTTTTCAGATTCGCATATCTGACCTTTCATTATAATGATCAAGTACATTTTTGCTTGTCAAATGTCAAATTAAACTCGGTTTATCATCAAACTTAGTGTAATAATATACCGTGCAAGAGCATATTTAAAATACAAATTCAACCTAGCGAAAATTCATAACTCTGTCACAAAGTTTGGCTAAAGTTTTTGCGATCAAATTCTCCTATTATAAACATAATTTCAATATGCATCTTTCCAAACAAGCAAACAACAACATCTTGAGTTAATGACAAGTATTCATTGAGTTGTTAATTGTTTTCAGATTCGCATATCTGACCTTTCATTATAATGATCAAGTACATTTTTGCTTGTCAAATGTCAAATTAAACTCGGTTTATCATCAAACTTAGTGTAATAATATACCGTGCAAGAGCATATTTAAAATACAAATTCAACCTAGCGAAAATTCATAACTCTGTCACAAAGTTTGGCTAAAGTTTTTGCGATCAAATTCTCCTATTATAAACATAATTTCAATATGCATCTTTCCAAACAAGCAAACAACATCTTGAGATAATGACAAGTATTCATTGAGTTGTTAATTGTTTTCAGATTCGCATATCTAACCTTTCATTATAATGATCAAGTATATTTTCGCTTGTCAAATGTCAAATTAAACTCGGTTTATCATCAAACTTGTGTGTAATAATATACCGTGCAAGAGCATATTTAAAATACAAATTCAACCTAGCGGAAATGCATAACTCTGTCACAAAGTTTGACTAAAGCTTTTGCGACCAAATTTGCTTATTACAAACATAATTTCAATATGCATATTTCCAAACAAGCAAACAAACAACATTTTGAGTTAATAGCAAGTATTCATTGAGTTGTTAATTGTTTTCGGATTCGAATATCTAACCTCTCATTATAATAATCAAGTACATTAATTATTAATATAAAATAACCAGCTCATTTGACAGAAGTTCGAATAATTCGATAAGTTAACCGAAGTACACGACTCCAGACACGAGAACCAGTTAAAAATTATGTTCTCTAATGACGTAATATGCAATAATTAGGAACTATAGGATTTCAACGAAGCCGCAAAAGTTGAGAACGCGAAAATAAATCTTGCCTGGCTCATAATGATATAACACAATACCTTCTAGTAGGGATATATGTAATTCCAAACGAAATAGCTGTTTATTTTAGTTGAAGCAACAATTCTACTGAATGGAAGGAATGATTATCTCGTTTCAAAATAAACACTCATTTGCGCTAAAAGTTCAAAACTTCGCATCATATTTTGTTTCGTAAAATTAAAACAAACTTTTCATTATTCAGGATATAGAGATACAATGTCGAAACTGTGAAATTTTGTCGGTTATCCAAAAGAGACGAAGCAGCTGTCTTATGTTTCAATCATTCCTGGAGTGATTTCTAACATTCACCGCCTCAAAGATGAATGGGAATGGGATGGCATCGAAAGAAATGTATCAGTCTCCACCTGGGAATTTTTTTCAAAAATACTGTTATTTTCTCAAGAAAAAACTTTTTTCTCAGTGGTGCTACATTTTGTAATAAAACGCTCTTCACTTTTGTTGATATTTTGAACGGTTTTCAAGTGAGGAAGAATCTTTATCTGCTAAACGTCCACTATCTTCAGAATTACATAATGTGTATCTCTAGTAAATTGCGGTATAAATACAAACAAGTGTTCCCAATTTTTTTAAATTAGATAAATTTCGAAGTGAAGTAAAATCGGACAATGTTTATATGCAATTTTTAACTTATACTGTTATTCTATTAGAAAACACTACATATAAGATATATAAATAAATATATATATATATATATATATATATATATATATATATATATATATATATATATATATATATATATATATATATATATATATAATATATATATATATATATATATATATATATATATATATATATATATATATATATATATATATATATAATATATATATATATATATATATATATATATATATATATATATATATATATATATATATATATACCGGGTGTACACGGAAGAAGGCTCGCCCCTATAACTTTTTTGTTTTCGAAGATAATGAAATGAAATTTATAGGATCTGTTTAATGCATAAAACTGCATTTTTTGACAAGTAATTCAACTTCATGCAATTTCCGGTTTCACCGGAAATGACATAAACTTTAGATTTTTAAATGGGACACCTGGTATATTTCAAGTTTTTTTGTCTCCATATGACATTTAGAATACAACCATGTATCATTTGTTAGTTTTGGTAACCTTTTTTTTTATTTTTTCATCGAAATAAATTTTTATTCTAGACGGCTATGCATGCGTTCAAATAACCAATTTCGGTCCTAAAATGTTTGTTGAAATACAACTTTACTGTTTTCGATCAAAATGGTTCAGCTATGTGACGTTTAATTTCAAAACTTTTATTACTATTTTTTTCAAATGGCAACATAGTGGCTCGTCGGGATAAAAAAAAAGATAATTTCATTACAATCAATTTGATACCGCACTCTAGGTATTAGGCTGAAAGAAAACTTTCAATGAAAACCTGAAATCCCATAACCTTAGAACTTTCTTCAAATGAAGAATCTTATTGATATTAAAATAACATTTGAAATCATCGAGTAGCCTGTGACCAACACAACTGAAACAAAGTAAGTCCGAAGCAACGCCCACAAATCTACGTCCCAGGACGGTAAACGCATCTATAGCCCTCTAGAATGAATATTTCTTTCGAAAAAACAAATAGAACAACGGTTACAAAAAGTAACAAATGATACATGGTTGCACTGAAAATATACCAGGTGTCCCATTTAAAAATCGAAAGTTCATGTAAATTCCGGTGAAACCGGAAGTTGCATGAAGTTGAGTTACTTGTCAAAAAATGCAGTTTTATGCATTGAACAGATCCTCTAAATTTCATTTCATTATCTCCGAAAACAAAAAAGTTATAGGGGCGAGCCACCTTCCGTGGACACCCGGTATAGTTCTATATGTTGTTAGAAACATTCACTGGGTTGAGAGCAATTTGGGGATGTTATTTTCGTGGCGAGACTAATTAGTTTCGAACACTGTTCGAGGTTATAAATCGAACGGAGAATCTGGGCAACACCTGCGACAAAGAAAACGTATAATAATTAGAGAAAGCTCGCTACGCTGCAAAATGGAAATCGTTAAAGGCCGACAGATAGAAAATCACAAATGGAAATTTTTCTGGAAAAGAATGTTGGAGTTCTGCGAGATCAAAATGAAATTCAAGGTAATAAAAGACAGAAAACTTTTTATAATCTATGTTACATTTTCATCATCAGGATTTCACGATGAAATTAAATTTCGTCTTTCCAATTTGGATGAAAAACAAGGTCTTGTTCAATTGATAAAGTATTGTTGAATATTGGAAGAACTAATTATCAACAAATAGATTAATGTATGTCTCTGAATAATTACTCCTGTAAATGGTAATCATGGTTTGTTCGTTTGATTGGAAATAATTTAGGAAAATTTTGGATTAATAAACATATTAAAACAATGGTTAATAATAACAATTTACACATTTATTAATAGAAATAACGCATGACGCACGTTTCGGTGGAACTTCACCTTCTTCAGATACTAATCTGATACAAACTAACTATGTTTCTCTGTTATATCGAAAACAAGAAATGAAGAGATGACAAATTGTGTAGAAGGGGTAAATAGAAACATGGTTACAAATAATTATTAGAATAGGAAAAACTAATTCAGAACTGCTAGTCAGGTAGTTCGGTAATTTTGAAAAGATTCAGAAGGGGGCTTGAAGTGTGATCGATTTGGCTATTCAATAGGAGACCGGAATGCTTGTATTTATTTATCTGTAATGATTCTAAAAAATTAAGTTTGATTTCCTTACTTTCAGCATTTAATATTTTAAAATCGACATTGAATGTGTGATTTTCTTGAATTAAATGGTTTGCATAATGTGAATCCGACTTCTGATTAACAAAGCTACGTTTGTGTTCTAAAATTCTAGTTTGAAAACTTCTGAAAGTTCTACCAATGTAAAACTTATCACAATCACCACAATTTATTTTATAAACTGCTGATTTATTATCTGCATGAACTTTGGATTTATTATTTTTTATATGATTTCCTAAATTATTACCGGTACAACATTAACATTGCTCATCGTATCAGTAATAATTTAGGAAATCATATAAAAAATAATAAATCCAAAGTTCATAAAGATAATAAAACAGGAGTTTATAAAATTAATTGTGGTGATTGTGATAAGTTTTACATTGGTAGAACTTTCAGAAGTTTTCAAACAAGAATTTCAGAACACAAACGTAGCTTTGTTAATCAGAAGTCGGATTCACATTATGCAAACCATTTAATCCAAGAAAATCACACATTCAATGTCGATTTTAAAACCACCGAAACGAGCGTCATGCGTTATTTCTTTTAATAAGTGTGTAAATTGTTATTATTAACCATTGTTTTAATATAATAAATTTAGGAAAATTTTAACTTCAAATTACCAATGGTATGAAGACATTCCATTGTCAGAAACAAAATAAAAATCAGAGTGCAACGCCGAAAGTAAAATCGTCATTAAAATTCGAAAGGATCAAAAGAAAACAAAAAACGTTCTAACTAGTTCTCAATTTCATGAAACTGATTTCTAGCTCTTCTTTCTTTATTAAATTAAAACATGAAAAGGGAGGAAAACGTGAAGCTTCCAATAATTACATTAAATATTCGCCAACTTTAAATTGAAAAGTATACGAGTATGAATTAATTCCAGGAAAATAGGGGTTAAACGGTTCAACAGGATGATTCTTGTTCGAGATTTTCGAGAAAACTCATCCAACGTAAACGAATTATATTGTGCTAAATTTATGTTTAGTTCTGAATGAGATAGTTCGGTATGAAAATTAGCATGAAAAATAGGTAGACGGATTCAAGCGCTGGCAGATAAGAGTTATTTGTCGCAGTCCTATGTACATGAACTTGGCCCCCAAGCGTTCGGTCATGACCCCTTTGTGAAATGTACAATAAGTTCAATTCATCTGATATCGGTTGAACTCGGTTATTTTGTTGTACGAGGTGGTTCCAAGAACTTCGATACATCTGATGTGTTTCCGTGAAGTATTAAGCCTTCCCAACTTTATTTCAAAACAAATTTCATTCATTCGGTTGAAAAACATTTGTGAACGATGTATGATATATGCGAGCAGCGGCACTATCTTGACAAAAAAATATAAGAGGTTTCGTGGATCCGCCGATTGGAACGAAGTTATTTTCGCATGTATTAACTAGCAGGAATTATGATATCAATTATAGTTCAATAGTTATTTATGTACCAAGTGCGTTATATAGATCCTAACGCCCGGAGGGTAACATTCGGCCCGAAGGATGAATGTTGCCCGATGGGCGTCATGATCTAGTAACGCACGTGGTGCATACAAGATTTTATTTTCCACGAAAAAATTATTTTATTATAATGAAAAATCGATTTTAAAATCGGTTCATTGCTCCTATACTTTCCATTTTCCTTCTAATAGTAGGCATGCCATTTGTTGATATTTTGACGTTTGTGGATATTTTTGTCATCATATTTAGTGAATATCATTGCTGCTTTCTTTGTGTACTCTTATAGAAATAATGGAAATGAAAATGAATTTATCCAAGAATATCATAGAAAATACAGCGAAAGCTGCGAATAATTCATTGCCGGAGAAATCCAGACGTATACGACAAGGATTATGAAGTATTTAATCAATGGAAGTTGCTTCATTTCTCCTCGTACAATTAGTGGGCGTTATGATCCATAATGCCCGCTCATAACGCCATAGGGCATAATGAGTATAGTTATCGCAACCGTATCTAAGGTAAAATCAACAAATAATACACAAGTGAAAAATAAAAAATTATGGAAGTGTAGTAAATGTTTCAACATAAACATTTCATTAGTTCTTATTATTGAATGATGAACATAATCAGTATATTTAATTATAATAGTGATAATTTAGTGGTAACTGAAGTAGGAAACATACGTTCGCGATTCAATTTTATATAGTTTGCACAAATTTCATGGATAGGGTAGTATTGTATCTTGTAGACAACTACAAGCACATACGGATACCGTTTATATGTACGTATCTTTCATTCGCCTGAGGCAGTGATTCCCAACGGAGGTGATATCGTCCCCCAGTTGGCGCCGAAGCCTCCGTCCATAGGGGCTTTAGCGAATCCAGAGGCGAATGTATTGAAAATAAATTTCTAATATTATTCTTTTCAAATTATTTATTTTTCAATATAATAATACCGTGTAAATACAAGTTTTCATGCCTCAACTATCTCATTAATTAATTAAAACATTATTAATTTTATATTGGTCTCATTATTTTTAATTTATTATTGATTATATACAATATACAGATGTACAATCTCATCAATTAATTAATTTATCACTAATTTTGTATTTATCTCATTACATTCAATTTATTATTGAATTTATACAATATACAGATAAACAATTTTATTGTACATTTGGCTGTCGTTTAATTAATTTTTAATTTATCATTTTTGTTAGATGATAAACAGATAAATTAGGTACAGATAATATGCAACAATATTTTTATAAAATCAACTATAATATCTAGGGCCTGGAGGGGGGATTGAATTTTTATTTTCTATCGAAGCGGGCGATGGTTCAAGAAAAGTTGGAAATCTCTGGCCTAGTGTCTGAAGTGCTTTACAGGTTAACCTAGTAATCACCTTAGTATATGACTTTCGTTATAGTGAAAAGTCTGAAATGTAAATTATTAATAACTTTTTATCAGTTTGCTGGAACATTTTTCAGAAATATCAATCCAATGAAGTGAAACGTCGAGTGAAACATTTGGCTTGATCTCACTAATATTAGTTTTATTCACTCCACATATGTTTCGGCCTATTAATAGACCAGGAGCCGAGAGGGTTTTTGCATGTATCATAGGCCCCACGCCGAGGCTTTGGGGGCTGATAGATAATGTTATTCCTCACTTTGAATACCCGGTATGGCACCCCATTGCTGAAAATGACGCCAGTATGACGGCCATTTGGCGACGCCCCAGAGGTATGGCGTTTTGAGACCTTCGTTCTACAGTTCATTGTTAAGAAATATCACGAAACAGCAGGTGGGGCCTATGATCCATATTCACAGTGGAAAAATTACACGTTTCGGTAAGTATGGCGGACCTTAAGTGACGCCATATTGGTATGGCATATTGAGTTCAAGGACGTTGGCGACCTGCTTGACGACATAAAACAAGAATCAAAGGGGGGCCTATGATCCAGAGGCATGGATATTGACAACACGTTTGAAGATCCTGAAAGATACACTCTAGGTATGCCATACCGGGAATTCAAAGTGGGGAATAACATTGTCTATCAGCTCCCAAAAACTTGGCGTGGGGCCTATGATAAATGCAAAAACACTCTCGGCTCCCGGTCTATAACCCATGATCAAGAGCTGATGATAAACTAAAGTTGAAAATGTAACAATCTATCTATTTATAATACTGCTTTGATGAGTGGGGAAATACTAAGGTCTATTTGGTCATTGGTGAACAATAAGTTCCTTGAGCTTGCCGATTCAATCTCCAATGACACTATAAGGTCCATCGAATTTCCTTTGTTCAATGAATGTAGTAATCTTGGGTTATCTAAATCCATGGAATGGTTTTTTGTATACTCGTACAATATTCAGAAATTTCAGTTGCGTGTCGAGGGGTAAACCGCTGACTCAATTTTTGTACACCACAATGCCTACAATGCCCGCAATTCCTCAGCAATGCCCAACAATTCCCCAACAATGCCTAATAATTGCCATTGATACCTATCAAGAATTTCTAAAAAATACCGATAGTGGCACATATAAATATTGATAATACCGAATGGTGCATACAGAAATAAATTTTTCTAGGTACCTAACTACTAAACAATTTGTAACATAATAAAATAGTATATTATACATCGAGTCTATGATGATAAGCAATTATTACAATTATATGTGTACGTAAGCAGTAAATGGACCACAGTAACAAAAATGAAGAATATTAACAAACCTAAGAAATACAGAAGCAATGGATTTAGAAACACTGAATGCTGCTATAGTAGATTCTATACTTGAGGCGCAGCGAGAAAATTGTCCAAGAATGTCCCTCGATACGTTTCCACAGCGATAGCAACACGGATTTGTTGTTTCATTCATTCTTCTATTGTCAGAAAGACGGAATTACGCATTGTGCGCTATAAAATAAATAGGGAAAGCTGATTGGACATTTATAATTACAAGATAATCTGGCGAGCTTACGGTTTAAACATAAAGATGGCGTTAATCGTAAATTATTATGGTAATATAATTTCGCATGCGTTCAAAGATGATTCCCGTAATACAATAACTATTGCTGTAAACCCTTTGGTATCAATAGATAGTGATTGAATATTCTAAGTTGTTTTTGTTTCATCAATTCCCGAATAATGAATCTTTGGAATATTATCACCGCTGCTTATCTCGGAAAGATCTGAAGTAGTGTAAGTATTATACAGGTTTGTATCAGCGGTTGGTACTCAGTTGCAGTAGTTCCAAGACATAATTAAGAGCAAGTAATTTAACAATTTTCTATGATTAACACTTGCTCAATTATCTATAACTTCCGAAGGTAAACATATATATATATATATATATATATATATATATATATATATATATATATATATATATATATATATATATATATATATATATATATATATATATATATATATAAATATATATTATATATATATATATATAAATATATATATATATATATATATATATATATATATATAATATATATATATATATATATATATATATATATATATATATATATATATAAATATATATATATATATATATATATATATATATATATCTATATATATAATATATATATATATATATATATATATATATATATATATATATATATATATATATATATATATATATATATATATATATATATATATAAAAGTAGATAAATCGTGAGGATGCAGTCAAAAGTACTGGGCTGTTCTAAAGAAGAAATTTTCTTTTAAAAAACAAATAGGTTAAAAACATTACTCACTTAACTTGAGGTTAGTAGTGAAAAGTCAACATCAACAAAACACCTAAAAGTCATCCCTACTGAAGTGGATAACATCTATTAATAGTTTTAATCACTTATAAAATCAATTGACTGTAAAATTTTTCAAAAAGGTTATAATATTTTCTTTCGGCAGACGAATTGCGGAAGGCATGCTTGTCTGTGAGAAGATTCAACCACAGAGTGAGAGGAAACAATTGAAAAATGAAAATTGACATCTCAAGAAAATATTATATATAATATAATAGAAAATATTATAACCTTTTTGAAAAATTTTACAGTCAATTGATTTTATAAGTGATTAAAACTATTAATAGATGTTATCCACTTCAGTAGGGATGACTTTTAGGTGTTTTGTTGATGTTGACTTTTCACTACTAACCTCAAGTTAAGTGAGTAATGTTTTGTTTTTTAAAAGAAAATTTGTGCATTGTAAACCTTTTTTGTAGATGTCTTGAAGAAGAAAATAAATAATTTTCGAAACGTTGACATAATAACACAGAGCCTTCTTTAGAACAGCCCAGTACTTTTGACTGCATCCTCACGATTTATCTACTTTTTCTTTAACTAGTCAGTCAAGACTACCCTTCGCCTTATATATATATATGTATATATATATATATATATATATATATATATATTAATATATATATATATATATATCTATATATATATATATATATATATATATATATATATATATATATAATATATATAATATATATATATATATATATATATATATATATATATATATATATATATATATATATATATATAAATATATATATATATATATATATATATATATATATATATATATATATATATATATATATATATATATATATATATATTATATATATATATATATATATATATATGAGGTGGAAGTATCGACTTGTAGGTTACACCAAAGAAAGTATCAAGTATAACCAGTCTGAAAAAGACTTTTTCAGACTGGTTTTCTTGTAACCATCAGTAACTAACCATGTTTTCTTGGGTTTGATCTCCTTTGCATTAAACTTTAATACAGGAGTAATCTCACACAATTTTGAGATGTTCATTGTTTAATTAGTGTAATTAGTTTTTATATGTTTTTATATGTTGGATTGGTGTAATTTGTACGTAATTTTATCTCTCAACTTTAAATGACTCAGCCTCAAGCTGTTAAACTCACTTTGTTAGCCCTGAAGATGGACACGTAATTGTCCGAAAGCTTGGCCTTATACAATAAAGAGCTTAACCAAGATCTCAAGTGACTTTTAAACCCAATATACTTAACTTTCTTTATATATATGTATATATATATATATATATATATATATATATATATATATATATATATATATATATATATATATATATATATATATATATATATATATATATATATATATATTAGAGTAATGTGGGGTAATATGGCAACATAAAATTCAAATGCTCACATTCTAATAACAAACGCACCTAGATGAAAGACGATGACTGCACGTTAGAGCTTACACAATATATGTATCCGTCCAGAGTCATTCGTTGCCATATTCCGACACAGCAAAAGATTGCGAGTAAAAATGCACAAAGATAGACTGTTGCCATTTTACCCCATATCATGGGTAATATGGCATCATACGATAGGTAATATGGCACCATACGATAGGTAATATGGCATCATACGATAGGTAATATGGCAACATGCTATTCTCTCAGGAAATAAACTATTGAACGAAATTTTAGAAAACTTTCTTTCTTACAACATAACATATAGATATTGTTATATCTTATGTCTTCAGAGCTATAGAGGTACTTAGTACTTGATCTGGAACACAATCTGCACAATAAATGTTTGATAGATTACATATCTCGTGAACCCAATGATTACATTTCACCCATTGCTGCAAATAACGTTTCGGAGATTTTTGATCGAAATAGTATTCACGGGATTGTCCGCAATATTCTGATTCATCAGAAAAAAAATGATGAGGCATAATACCCCATATTGCATCTTATGACAAATAAAATGAAAACACATATTTATTATGCCTATAACAGAGTGTTTAGCCAAAGAAAGGTAAGGTTATGAATCAATCTTCAGCATATTCTAATTAAAATTAAAGAAATCTACTTAGGAGTTCCTTCACGGCTATATATAACTCAACATTAGAAAATATTTTACAAGGTGGTTACCTTTATATTCACGTTATTCACAAACAAACTGATAAATTGGATTTGTGAATGATTCACGCGTGTTTCCTATCTGGCACTAATATGGCTGAAAGGATATTATTGCCACATGTTGATTTGGAACTAAAATATCAAACTGCGGCGTATTACCCAGCGCGGCATATTCACCCAATTGACCTATATATATATATATATATATATATATATATATATATATATATATATATATATATATATATATATATATATATATAAATATATATATATATTTATATATATATATATATATTTATATATATATATATATATATATATATATATATATATATATATATATATATATATATATATATATATATATATACTGGGTGTAAATGAGTGATGGGCCACCCCTATAACTTTTTAATGGATTCTTCGATTTTATTGAAATTTGGGTGGTTTATCTCAGACATAATTTTGAAATTGTTCACATACAAAATCAATATGTCTGACTTCCGGTTTCACAGAAAACGATATAAAAATTAAAAATTTAAATGGAACACCCTATATATTTTTACATATTTTAATTCTGAGGCTTCAAATACATATATTCCATCTGTCAAATGTCAATTCTAGCGCTGTTTCAATTTTGTTTTTCATTTTGTTTTTTTTTATCGTAGATGGCTGCGACGTCGTCTAAATCATAGATAATTGATTTAAAATATCGCTCAAAGTAATAATTTTTCGAAAAATTCATTTTCGTGAAGTTTGTTGACGATTAAATTCTTTTTCGAACCAAAACTCAGTTTTTGAAATAGAAACATACATGGGCCACCCTGTATATCAAAAAGCTCCTTCAAATTCCTTCAAAATAATTCACACACCAGTTTTCTCAATTTCTAAATAACGAAGTAATTATTAAAAATCTTATTCTTATTAGTTCCCTTTGCTCCTGAGACCGACCCTGTTTACGAAATATGAAAAAAAAAATTTAACAGCTGGAATGTATGTATATGAAGCCTCAGAATTAAAATATGTAAAAATATATAGGGTGTTCCTTTTGAATTTTTATTTTTTATATCGTTTTCTGTGAAACCGGAAGTCCGCCATATTGATTTTGTATGTGAAAAAACTCAAAATTATATCTGAGATAGACCACCCAAATTTCAATAAAATCGAAGTATCCATTAAAAAGTTGTTATAGGGGTGGCCCATCACTCATATATATATATTTTATTGCCACGAACGTGTGTTGTTAACACGAAGAATTCTGTTTTCTATATATATATATATATATATATATATATATATATATATATATATATATATATATATATATATATATATATATATATATCAGGGGCGGCTAGTCAAAGGAGGCTAAGGAGGCTAAGCCTCCTCAATGATATTCCGTGTATCACTAAAATATTATATTGAATAGTCAGCATTCAGCATATTCATATTAATCAATATCATATTATTTTATGCACCTACCTTCCTTTCAACCTACATAATTTATTAAATACGATATAAGGTATTTACATTTACTGCATTTCATTCATTTCAAGATTTGTGGCAACGCTGCGGAGGCATGGAAAGGTACTCAATAAAAATTTGCTAACCGGATTTTCGGCTAATTTTCCAGATAACCTTTTGGAAAATTTATGTCAAAAATACACTTTTTTTGATAAGGTGGCCATAAAAAGTGAACTGTGTGTTGTTTATAATGACAATGAAATTTTGGGGCAAAATGTAAATCATGTGGGGACTATTAATTATACCGTTTTGATTATGATTTGAATCAAGATTTACCCCAAGTTTATAAACTCTTATGTCTAATTGTTTCTATCCCGGTGACATCGGCTTCCGTAGAGCGCTCGTTTTCCACTCTTAAGACAATTAAAACTTATTCACGAAATTCAATGAGCCAGGATCGTTTGAAAAATATTAGTTTGTTGTCTATTGAAAAGGAATAGGTAAAACTTTTTCGTTTATACATTATAGATAATTTTGCTAACGTTAAAGATCGCAGAATCCCGCTAATCCTCAAAATATATATATTAACCTTTTATTTGCTCTCACCAGCTGTTAACAAATTCATTAAGTAGGTAGGTACCTATTTCGTGAAAGAAAAAAAAATTTGATGAATGGATGAATTGATTAATTGGCCGAGAAGAGTTTTTGTGAATATTGTAAATAGGAGTTGTAGGTCTCAAGGTAGACACTCGAAAGTGAAAACAAATTAATAGCTTAGGGTGCTTGTTTTACTTTGATTTTCTTTAAATTATAAGGCGGTTGACCTTGAAATCCCAAAATTGTTTGCCTATGGTGTATTTTTTAACACCTCTTGTAGCCTCCTCAAACCAAAACCTCACGAGCCGCCACTGATATATATATATATATATATATATATATATATATATATATATATATATATATATATATATATATATATATATATATATATATATATATATATATATATATATATATATATATATATATATATATATATATATATATATATATATATATATATATATATATATATATATATATATATATATATATATATATATATATATATATATATATATATATATATATATTTATTATGAATATTTTTCTCTCAGAGTTTATTCATGAATATGTGAATTAGTTAAAAGAATACAAAAGTTTAGTATTACGTAATGTAAATATCTATCGCATTAAATATCCCAGTAACAATTGATACCACAATCGAACAATAGATAAAGTCGTTTTATAGAGCAATTTTAAAATTCCCGAAGTGCGTCAGACGGCCATTTCAGCTCCCAATTTGGACACTCCAACGTCGTCGTATTGACGTCACCTTGTCGGCGTCGATCCTGTCGTTAATAACAGCTCGCAAATGCCGTAGATCTAGCTAAAGCGACTTTTACACAGGAGCGTGCTCGTGTAAGTTCTCAGTTCATTCATTGGCTGTTTGTTGTCGTCCGTCGCCCGGAACAACCTTCAACCAACTGTATATATCTAGGTATTGTATACGATTTGAACTGATTTGCGCCGGTTGAATGAAAGAATATTTGATAATCGTTCAAATGAAACTATACTACATTCGTTTATGGCACGATTTACGAGTGGATTAGGCTAGTCAGTTTAGAGATTGAAAATCGAAAATTTAACAATAATTCCACAAGTTTTTGAACTTTGGTCAAGTGAATGCTACATAGAGAAAGGAACAAATCTCATTTTGCAACATTTTCCGAAGTCCGCAACATTTTTAAAATTGCAATAATATTGAATTTTGCCTTCAGCTTGTGGAAAAAATTCCAAAAGTACTGCAAAATTGGAGTAGTATTAAATATATTATTTCATATCACCTATCAAATTTGCAACCAATTTAACAAATGAAATGTTCGATTCAACAAATGAAATGTTGCAAATTTATACAACTGTTCGATATATTTTTCCGAAGTATCTGTCAAGTTTGCGGAACTTTTGGAATTTTTTTTGGTCAGTTTATCGAAGAAAAACGTTCATTTTGAATTAAAAAAATGTTCCGTACCCTTAAATTGGTTGCAAATTTGATACGTAATATGAAATAATATATTTAATACTACTCCAAGTTTGCAGAACTTTTGGAATTTTTTTCACAAGCATAAGGTAAATTTCAATGTTATTGCAATTTCAACAATGTTCCGGACTTCGGAAAAGGTTGCAAATTTTCATAGTTTGTTTTTATCCCTTTCCCGAGTCTACATTAAAGTTTGAAAACTTTTGGAATTATTGTCAATTGAATATCTAAACTGACAGGCCTATATAGGGTACGATTTGAACTGAATGAATAAATGATTGATAATAGTTTAAATGAAACTATACTACATTCGTTTATGGCACCATTTGCGAATGAATAGCTATTTGTACAAAAACGTTGTGTTTGTCATTCATTGATTCGTCACCTTGGCCTTGCCTTTTAAAGGTCTGCTTGAAAACGTTATTGTGGGAAGACGACAACCGAGTGTGTGAGAAAAGGACAATATCATTTAGTTGATTCGCTAAAAAAATAAAACAATACACATATCGCAAGAAAAATTATTCCCATGAATGACTTCAGTGAAATTTAGATTTCGTCATTTAATAGTTTCCCATCCTTCGAAATTATTTTGGAAATAGGCGATTGGAAGAATGGGAGCATAAAACACCAACGCGATAGAGTTTACTCCACAATTATGAACAATGTGTGATTAACGCTTAATACGTAATATAATGATACTTCATCAGTCTTTGGAACAATTAAATACCCGCAGGATCACTAAGTGTCGAAAAAAAGGTTTTATAAATGAATAATTCATATCCAGTAATTTGTGAATTTCCAAGGAACACTTAAATTGGAGAAATTAAATGAAACACATGTTTCCCAAGATTTACACAATATTATTATTACGTGTAATACTCACAGATGCCTCTTCAGACCTGTACAATATATTTGAAAATAACTAATAGTTTGAAAAACTGAAAAACACACTTCAATAGAAAAGCAGAGTGGAAATAAGAAAAAAATTTTCAATAAATTTGAATTGAGAATAATGAAAGCGAGAGGTGCTTGGAGTCAATTCTTATATTTTAATGAAAGATATTGGTAAAAGTAGAGTCATTATAGAAATATCTTAAAGTGCACAACACGG
The DNA here is from genome assembly GCA_030704885.1 of Cynegetis impunctata. Lineage (NCBI taxonomy): Eukaryota > Metazoa > Arthropoda > Insecta > Coleoptera > Coccinellidae > Cynegetis > Cynegetis impunctata. The sequence goes on along the minus strand of JARQZK010001449.1, from coordinate 230,355 downwards.
TTTTTTACAATGAAAGAAATTTTTATGGTAACAGCACTATTTTTAATTCAAATTTGTTGAAAATTATTAAGTACTTCTCAGTTTGCTTTTCTCTAATGCGTGTTTTTAAGATTTTTTCAACTTTTATTTATTTTCTACTTTTGGTTCGATTATCTACAAAGACGGATTTTTTAGTTTTTTAAAACTATTATTTATTTATTAACTGAGAAGGTGAAACATCATGAAGTTTAAACTTTAAACTAAAACACACTTTGCTTGAGTTTCACTATATAAAAATATTTAGATTCTGTATTTAGCAGTAAAGGATAGTCGTTCATTCGTTCATACATAGGTTGTTCATTATTCCATTATCGGGAACAAATTTCAAACCGAAGTTAATACAATTAAATTATTAGCCACCAATAACGGTTACAACGAAAGTCTTATCGATAAGCTCATTGGGAAAAAACGAATAAAGAATCTGTTGCATTCCATATACCCCACGCAAACTATTAATGAAGAACAAAAATACTTCCCAATAAATCATGTGACGAATTTGAGTAACAAAATTTGTAACAGACTATCGAAAAATAACGTTAAAACAATTTGTACAAATAAAGTCATTCTTGGTCAATAATAAAGAAAAATCTGACATAGGAGAAAACAGTGGTGTTTACAAAATATTTTGCGACGAATGTCCTGCTTTCTGTATTGGACAAACAGGAAGGAATATAAACATTCGTGTTGAAGAACATAAAAAGTCAATTTTACAAAATAAAAATACCAGTTGCTTCTCCGAACATTGTATAAAATTTAATCATTTCCTGAATTTCAACAAAACCCAATTGTTGCATTCAGGCAACAAAGAAAAGCGCCTTGACCTTGTTCAAATTCTTGAAATAAGTTGATTTTCAGGTATCACCTTTGCTTTTGTCTGTTTTATAAAATAAGATGTAATACTCTCCTGTAGTCAGTCTCGATAATGAGTTCATAACTCGGAACATGTCGACTATCCTTTACTGCTGAATGCAGTACCTAATATTTTCATATAGTGAAACTTAAGCCAAGTATGTTTTATTTTAAAGTTTAGACTTTATTTATTATTTATTTTCTATTTTTTAGTTCTAGAATTTCCTATTCAGTGTGATAAACTGAACTTAGTCTGAAATTGAAGAAATAGAAAAATTTTAAAATTTGATAAGGTCATTCGATAATGTTATCTTTAAGGAACGGGAAATGTTTATAGGTACTACAAACTTTTTTATGCGAGATAGTTATTTTCATAATCTCAGAATAAGTATTAAACGACCTTATCAAATACGTGAACATTTCAAAATGCTGGATAATTGAAATGTCGTGATGAATGATAAACAGTTTATGTCAATATTGACCGCTGAAAAATTTCAATTTCTGGAAAGAAAACCGGAAATTCAAATAATGGCAGTTTATTATCTCAGCCCAGGTATTTCAAAAAAGGTTGGCGTATAAGTATAACTTCGCTTCAACCGCCAACTTAATTTTCAATTGACTTTCACGTTTCCACGAAATTGTTGGGATAACTGAACAGAAGTTTTCTCTCTGAGATATTTCCCATTTTCCGTGTTTCATTCCAAGAATTGTTCGCTCCGAGTCAGCAAGGGAAAATGGTTCAACTGAAGATTTTCTATGTCTGCAAGGAAACGTATTCCGACTGCTTATTGTGATCAACGTTAGAGATCTTAAAATAAAAATGTCTTCATAAAAAAATTCTTTTTATTATCAATATTTCAAGCAAAATCTTCAGAATGCTGACAGTAAAATTCAGAAAATCAAGCATCAAAATTACTCTTTTGAAAATTCACTTAATTCAAGACTTTTTGAAACTATTTTGATCAAAAAGCTAATAGATTTCAAGGAAATCATTTTATTCTTCTAAGAAGCTTGATCTATCCTCAAAAAAAGGATATCAAACATAGAACATAGATATCTATACGTATAGACATAAATATATCTAAATTATATATATATATATATATATATATATATATATATATATATATATATATATTATATATACATATATATATATATATATATATATATATATATATATATATTTTATATATATATATATATATATATATATATATATTTATATATATATATATATATATATTTATATATATATATATATATATATATATATATATATATATATATCTACTTTAGATCACAGTCGTACTATTACTATATGAATGTTAAGGGACATCGACTGATATATAGGTTTATTTGTATTCACTCTTTATTCCATACCGAGCTTTCGGAGCTCCTTTGCTCCTTCCTCAGGGTTGAGAATGTGAGGTTACTTCCTAAAACGATATTAATAATAAATTTATGCTGAATTTTACTATGGATATAAATGAAAACTATCAATCATCTGCTACGTGCTACAATGAAAATTTTTCTTCATTAATTTGACCTAACTTATAAACTAATTGTTTTAGGAAGAAAACCTCACATTCTTAACCCTGAGGAAGGAGCAAAGGATCTCCGAAAGCTCGGTATGGAATAAAGAGTGAATACAAATAATATCAGTCGATGTCCCTTAACATTCATATATATATATATATATATATATATATATATATATATATATATATATATATATATATATATATATATATATATATATATATACTATATGTATATATATATATATATATATATATATATATATATACATATATATATATACATATATATACATATATATATACATATATATATATATATATATATATATATAATATACATATATTTATATATATTGGCAAGCTTAGTACTGACCTAAGTCAATTTATTACATATTGAATATAAACAGCTTTATGTTGAATGAAGCATTACACTACATTATTCATTCTTATAGTGTAGGTAGTGATGTGGGCCGGGTAAATACCCAGTGGGTAGGTAAATATAAATTGGGTATTTACCTCAGGCCCGGGTAAATACCCAAAAACTGGGTATTTATAATTTTTATTAAAGTTAGAGAAGATTGAGATGTTTTTTTCAATTATTACCCTGTAAGGATAGTAAAATGGTGATAAAATTTGTTAAACAAAATTTCATATGGTCAATTCTAGCATTTTACTTCTGGGTATAATCGCCATAAATACCCAGGTCTGAGCATGAAGCATAATCGGCATAAATACCCTGGTCGCATGGTTGCACTGGTCCTGACTACTTATGATTTTTTAATTTCTATGATAGACAGATGAATTTATTTTATTGAAAGTGAAGAAAAATAATTTGTGAAGTAATAATTATTATTTAGAAAGACAGGAAAATTTAACCTAGTAGTGGCCTATGGCCTATGTGTAAACAACTTAAGGAAATAATTAAAATTCAATCTGTAGGATGGCAGGATTTAATAATATATTTGTTCTAGATCTTTTGTTGGTATCAATGGTATCAAAATAAAAAAAATTATTTCATAAAACATTTGAATCTATAGCACAATAAATGTTTCAAAATTATATTAAGTTAGACCAAAAAACAGGAGATACATTTTTTTAGTAGGTTTATCCAAATATATTATTGTTTCCAACTGAGCGGTAACACGGAAAAGTTTAATAATAATTACTTTTAGTATTCTGCCATTCTGCCCATGTCAATCAGGCCTTAGGTCTGTCTAGCCTTCCAAGCCATTTATACAATAAAAATTTTAACTATCATAATTTAATAACAGTAGAAGTAGGTTTAGGTTCACTATTTCTCTGATATTTATAAATGAAAATAATTTTGTTTATGTTATTTAATTGGTTATAAATTTATAAAATGATAAAAATTGAAATAGCCACAGCCTTTTTTAATATACTATTTTTTAGTAAGTTAAATTTAACTGATGTTACTCGATTTAAGACACGAAACCCCATGCTTATTTAGAAACTTTATGTATTATTTTAAAAAAAGTGCTAAATCATTAAATAGAAGGTACTAGCAAAGCTTCAAGTTACTGTAAAAGGTGTTATAGACTATCCTAATTTATCATGTAATGATAACAATAACATATTTAGGGGTAAATATAAATGAATTTCAATCGATTTCATAAATACCCGGGTATTTATGGATTTTGGGTATTTACCCGGGTAAATACCCAGGGTATTTACCCCGAGTTTTAAATACCTGAGTATTTCACATCACTAAGTGTAGGTACTGTTTATTCAACGTAAAAATGTTGATATATGTATATAGACACTACTGATGAGATCTTCGAAGAGCGAAACTGACTATCAAATGCTTCTTCCATCGTGTGGCACGGATATCGAATTTTCTAACATTCCCCCTTGAAGGATGAATGCGTACTCCATGACGTCGAGTCTCATGAAACTAGATGCGTTCGAGGGTCGATTCGACTGATCAATCTTTCAAATTAATTTCCGAACGTATTATTATCTTTCTAAATATATTTTAAAAGCAATTCGTTTTTCCCATACCACCTTACGATAAGAACGTAAATTCATATCGTCAGAGCACATAACACACCATAACCATTAACGAGAATTACACAAACGAAATGCATTACGTCAAATGGTAGATTTTTCGATTTCAATAGAAACCCACGAAATTTATTGTCTCCGATTACGCGAGAAACGTTTTGCACTGATAACATTCGCAATAAAATGCGATACAAATTCGAAGTTTGAACGAAATAATCGGTTAATATTAATGTAACGTGCAAATCGCACGGTTAATTTCGTTGCATATTCAACGCTGCAATTACCATTCAGAAGTTACGGAATAAATCAAATCATGAAAAATATACAAGTCGACCATGCTCAATTTAATATACTACTACTACATTGAAGTCAAAAAAGAAAATTCTTCAATGATTCAAAAAATCGGCCAAGTGCCAGTCGGACTCGCGCACGAAAGGTTTCGTACCATTGACTATGCCCCCCTTGAATATTTCTTTTATTATTTATTATTAAAGTGAAAATACAACTGAGTATTTTGTGAGAATATTTCAAGTGTCTACCTTTTTTTTTTTTAAAAAGAGTTGGGACGTGTGCCCTCTCACACGCCATACAATTTTGGCTTCGTCAACTTGGACATTAAGAGCCCTTTCAGACTTGGATACTGTATCCGAGATACGCGTATCCCAGATACAGGAAAAAAAAAAAAGGAAACACACGTGTTTCATTCCTCCCTGAAGTATGTGTCAGGGAGGCGGGCAGCTTGAGTTTGGGATTAACTCCTTCAGCCAGATCAGAGGATACACTTGTATGTACAAGTGCATTAAGGATAGGTCAGACGGGATATTTATGGAACATAGGAAGTGTGGGTAGGGTTCAGAGGATTAATACTGGCCCAGCATTCGCCTTGTAAGTTTGCAAGCAGTGACTTACATTACCATGAGGAAACCTCTGAGAAAAACTCATGGCAGACCAGTCGGCCCCGGGATTTGAACCCGAGACCTCCCAAATACTAGCCAGCGTACCTAACATACTCGACTAACTAGCTTGGTCCCCAGATACAGAAAATACATGCGTTTATATGTACGTTTTCACACAGCATTCAGCACAGCATACCGTATCGCGATATTAAATTTCTGAATCTCGCTCATTCAGCCGCCGGCGACAGTATCCGAATCCGGGATACCGAATTATCATTGTGACTTATGGACCTGTTCAGACTTGCATACTTTTGCGATTCAAAAAGCACAATAGCATAGGTGTACAATATTTTTATTATTTATTAGTAGAAGTGAAGTGGAATAGAACGGTTTCTCGATTGTACCATGGAGAATAAAGTTTTTGATAACGAGAAATTTATAAGTTTGGTAGAACCGAATTCTTGTATATGGGATACAAGTAATGAAAATCATATCGACAGAAATATAAAACAAAAATGTTGGGTGGAAATTACCAAACAGATGTGTGAAAATTTTGAAGAAATGACAATTGTTCAACAAAATGAATATGGTAGGTATATTTATAAAAGTAATTATACAGTGCATTCAAAAAGGAATGCATAAATTCATTAGCTAAATAAATCAAATTATTATATTATTGAAAATTCTCGAGACAAGACGATTATTTGTCGAAAGCTTACTGATGGATAACAAAAATTAAATGAAATATTTCAATAATATTGTTCATTAGCGATGAATAATGAGTTTATTCGTTAATTTATATTGCTTTTAAGTTTTTACGGATTGCAGTGAAAACCCTTTAGATAAGCGAATTGATGTTTAATTTGTATTAATCAGTGCACTACTATCTAGTAACTGTTCGCAAACTATCAAGTAAATTGTAAGTTACGGAAATAAATTATACATGGTACACTGTAGTTAGGGCCCAGAAATATAATATACCACAGCATAGCGCACTCTTCAATGTTCATTTCATAAAAAGCACCATACAGCACTGATATTGTACTGATAAAATTTATTTACAAAACTATATTCTAACAAAAGTATCTTGACTGTATCTGGCCTAAATTCTGTATCTCGCATACAGTATCTCGGATACAGTATCCTAGTCTGAAAGGGCTCTAAGCCATCAATTTACTAAATGAGGGGCACCACTTAAATCGGACGCATACAAACACCCAGGAATACGGTGGGAATCGAACCCACCAACTCCGTCAACGAAGACGGCATAGCGCTACCTATAACCTCTCCGCTACGGAGCCTCCTAAGTGTCTACCTGTTGTTACCTTTTATTGATATCGAGCACAAATAGGCAAAAAATGGCGGCCCCCCTTGAATATATATATTTTTTAAATTTTATTATTTATCGGCTTGTGTAAAAAAGTTTACTTCAAGCAGTCGATAAACAATATACTATTTCGAATTATATAATTTCATCAATCCAACTAACTCTGACAGAACATTTGTATCAAAATTAGTAAGTCCTGTCAATGGATACTAGGATTTTAAATCTGCCATACACACAGAGTATTCAACTTACCTAATGGAATATTAAAATCTGTCTGTACTCTGTAAAGCTACAGGCTTCAGTTCCACCGGAGGAATATCGAGGGATATTTTGTTGCTGAATGTTTCTCCTTGTTTCCAAAATTAGAAATTTATGGCAACATACGTAAACTTCTTGTTTCCACTCAAGCAACTAAAATTGCATATTATTTAGTAGAAACAATCAAGATTTGTTGCCGAAACAGAATTTTAAAGGAACATTCACGGAAACAAGCAACAGCAACAAAAATTTTCCTCAATAGTCCTCCGGTGGAAACGTAGCTATACCGGGTGTCCACGGAAGGTGGCTCGCCCCTATAACTTTTTTGTTTTCAGAGATAATGAAATAAAATTTAAAGGATCTGTTTGATGCATAAAACTGCATTTTTTGACAAGTAACTCAACTTCATGCAACTTCCGGTTTCACCGGAAGTGACAAAAACTTTCGATTTTTAAATAGGACACCGGGTATATTTTCAGTTTTTATGTCTCCATATGACATTGAGAATACAACCATGTATCATTTGTTACTTTTTGTAACCTTTTTTTTATTTTTTTTTCGAAATAAATTTTCATTCTAGAGGGCTATGGATGCGTTCAAATAACTAATTTCGGTCCTAAAATGTATGTTAAAATACAACTTCACTGTTTTCGATCAAAATGTTCCAGCTATGTGAAGTTTAATTTTGAAACTTTTATTACTATTTTTTTTCAAATGGCAACATGGTGGCTCGTCGGGTTGACAAAAAAAGATAATTTTATTACGATCAATTTGATACCGCACTCTAGGTATTAGGATGAAAGAAAACTTTTGATAAAAACCTGAAATCCCATTACCTTAGAACTTTCTTTAAATGAAGAATCTTATTGAGATTAAAATAACATTTGAAATCATCGAGTAGCCTGTGACCAACACAACTGAAACAAAGCCACGCCCACAAATCTACGTCCCTGGACGGCAAACAGGGCCATTTTAGAAATTATTTATTTGAACGCATCTATAATTATACACATAAATTACACACCCCACCAGCTGGAAATTATTGAAGCCATTGAAAAAAATATGATCTACATTGATTGATTTTATGAACAAATTAATCAAATTTCATCGATTTTCGCCATAAAATTTAGCAAATCCCAAGTTGGAGGATACTCTTGCACTTGCACTGGGAAATGAGTAACGAAGTCAGTTTCCGTTTTGTGTTACATCAACCAGTTGATCGATTGCCCTTCAGGGTCGAAATGAATTCTAATCGGCGACGGAAGATACATTAGAAACCCTGACATTCCTGAATATTGTAGATAATTATGTCCAGACTCATTTAATCTTATCTGGCAAACGTAATAAAACTGCCAAAAAACTTCCGTGTAACTTCCTACTCACATTACATCATAGAACACAACATGGCGTTTAAGATTATTCTAGTGAATAAAAGAAAAATATTTGCATATATATATATATATATATATATATATATATATATATATATATATATATATATATATATATATATATATATATATATATATATATATATATATATATATATATATATATATATATATATATATATATATATATATATATATATATATAAATATATATATATATATATATATATATATATATATAAAATATCATTTATTATATAATATAATTTTAAAAAAAAAAATTTTAAAAATTTAAAATTTTTTTTATCTAAAAAGTGAAAACATATAGATTCTCTAAAACACGCCTGAAAACACGATATATATATATATATATATATATATATATATATATATATATATATATATATATATATATATATATATATATATACATCGTGTTTCCAGGCCTGTTTTTGAGAAGCTATACGTTTCCAATATTGAGAAAAACAAAATTTAAAATTTTAAAAATTTTTTTTCTTGAAATTGAATTATAAAAGAAATGGTATTTTGTATATATATATATATATATATATATTATATATATATATATATAATATATATATATATATATAAGTATATATATATATATAAATATATATATATATATGTATATATATATATATATGTATATATATATATATATATATATATATATATATATGCAAATATTTTTCTTTTATTCACTAGAATAATCTTAAACGCCATGTTGTGTTCTATGATGTAATGTGAGTAGGAAGTTACACGGAAGTTTTTTGGCAGTTTTATTACGTTTGCCAGATAAGATTAAATGAGTCTGGACATAATTATCTACAATATTCAGGAATGTCAGGGTTTCTAATGTATCTTCCGTCGCCGATTAGAATTCATTTCGACCCTGAAGGGCAATCGATCAACTGGTTGATGTAACACAAAACGGAAACTGACTTCGTTACTCATTTCCCAGTGCAAGTGCAAGAGTATCCTCCAACTTGGGATTTGCTAAATTTTATGGCGAAAATCGATGAAATTTGATTAATTTGTTCATAAAATCAATCAATGTAGATCATATTTTTTTCAATGGCTTCAATAATTTCCAGCTGGTGGGGTGTGTAATTTATGTGTATAATTATAGATGCGTTCAAATAAATAATTTCTAAAATGGCCCTGTTTGCCGTCCAGGGACGTAGATTTGTGGGCGTGGCTTTGTTTCAGTTGTGTTGGTCACTCGATGATTTCAAATGTTATTTTAATCTCAATAAGATTCTTCATTTAAAGAAAGTTCTAAGGTAATGGGATTTCAGGTTTTTATCAAAAGTTTTCTTTCAACCTAATACCTAGAGTGCGGTATCAAATTGATCGTAATAAAATTATCTTTTTTTGTCAACCCGACGAGCCACCATGTTGCCATTTGAAAAAAAATAGTAATAAAAGTTTCAAAATTAAACTTCACATAGCTGGAACATTTTGATCGAAAACAGTGAAGTTGTATTTTAACATACATTTTAGGACCGAAATTAGTTATTTGAACGCATCCATAGCCCTCTAGAATGAAAATTTATTTCGAAAAAAAAATAAAAAAAAGGTTACAAAAAGTAACAAATGATACATGGTTGTATTCCCAATGTCATATGGAGACATAAAAACTGAAAATATACCCGGTGTCCCATTTAAAAATCGAAAGTTTATGTCACTTCCGGTGAAACCGGAAGTTGCATGAAGTTGAGTTACTTGTCAAAAAATGCAGTTTTATGCATCAAACAGATCCTTTAAATTTTATTTCATTATCTCTGAAAACAAAAATGTTATAGGAGCGAGCCACCTTCCGGAGGACTATTGAGGAACATTTTTGTTGCTGTTGCTTGTTTCCGTGAATGTTCCTTCAAAATTCTGTTTCGGCAACAAATCTTGATTGTTTCTACTAAATAATATGCAATTTTAGTTGCTTGAGTGGAAACAAGAAGTTTACGTATGTTGCCATAAATTTCTAATTTTGGAAACAAGGAGAAACATTCAGCAACAAAATGTCCCTCGATATTCCTCCGGTGGAACTGTAGCCTGTAGCTTTACTAGATTTCAACATTCCATTAGGTAAGTTGAATACTCTGTGTGTATGGCAGTGGTATTTTGTGGGGCTACCTATGAATATTTTCTTGTTTTTGTTGGGATCTTTTGAAGGGATGAAATATGCAATCCCTATTCTTTCTCTTACTAGAACTTTTCAACAAAATAAATTTTCTTAATTCAAAAATATCTGTTGAAAAGAATGAATAAGTGCTAAACTTTTTTTACCTCTCAAGTTTTTCCGTGAAAGCAATATATTCTCAGTGAAAAAATCTAGTAGGTGGCTGTCAAGTCGTTTTAATTTTCATGTGGTGGTTCAAAGTTTAATTCGCTTTGATTTTCATTTTATACTTAGTTGAACGTTGAGTTGCGCCATTTAAATCTTCAACGTGAATAATTATACTAACTTTCATTTTTGGAAGCGTGTAACTTTTCAATGACAGGTCTAAGAGCTTTTTTGTACATGAAAGACGCTCATTGATTTTCGACAAGGAATCACTCCCTAAAAACTCGCATTTATTTGGAAGTAACTGGACTGATTATTTACAAAAATTGTCGTGTTGCTCAGAATATATATATATATATATATATATATATATATATATAAATATATATATATATATATATATATAAATATATATATATATATATATATATATATATATATATATATATATATATATATATCTATCTATATATATATATATATATATATATATCAGTCCAGTTACTTCTAGTACCACCCTCGTATATATGTGTGTACACAAAATGGAAGCATACAATTTTCAAACCATTAAATAACATTTATTTTATTTACATAACGAAAACACAAATATTGATAGTATCAACCTCGTATATATGTGTGTACACAAAAAGGGAGTCATACAATTCTCAAATTATTAAATAACATACTTTACATAATGAAATTTTATCATCAATACAAATATTAATTTACTTCGCTAGAATCGTAAATTTACCAAAATTTCCAAAAGATTCTAGCTCATCTGAGCAACGATAATTTTTATTTTATTATCACTGTACTTTGCCAGCTTATTTCTCACATCTGGTTGAAAAATTCCAAAAGAGTCCACAACGGAACAGGTCAGGTTAGGTAATCTAACATCCATTGACTTGACATGAATGAGATTATCGAGTTAATGGAAAAAGTTTAATGGAACCACGGTTTTATCGAGAAGTGAAAAATAGTAAGTCAACGGCAAACAATGTCCCCGGAAGCTTTGCATTATCTATCGATAACAGAAACTGATGATTGAGGATGAAGCCAGAATAAATTATGGCAATAATGGAGGGCTACACACGGACGTCGATGTCTTGATACATCGACGTGCATCCAAAAACGTGCAACCAATAAGGTGCAAGCTGATTGCATACACACGTACGTACAAAAACATAGTTTTGTCCAGTCTATCAAACTGCTTGACAAGATATCTGAGAAAGAGGAATATTTAGCTCTAGTGGCAGTGGCGGGTACTTATGCACTTATGTCAGAGAAAGGAAAATAAAAATCGACGCCGAATCTGGTCTAAAGGTTGGATTCTGAAAAAATAAACCTATTAGTAACTCTTGGTAAAGGTTACTCCATTAATAAAAAGTCAAGACACATGGCCAATAACTGCATTGCTCAGATATTTAGGGAGTGGAAGGAATTACCAAAACTTAAAATTTTCTACTACAGTATCTCCGATCTTCTGTTCGAGATCAAAACTTTTTTATTTTTTCTTCGAAACCCACCACGAAGACTACTGATTTTAGAGACAATTGTACATTTTGTAGCATTTGATTGAATTAATTGCAGCTTCTTTATTAATATTTCGTATGCTTTATTTTTTTATTTCGGTCTAAATAGTGTTTTGAGATTGTCAGCCACGAGCAAGGTAGGCCCCTGTACAACAAATTCCAGTAAAAATTCCCGGGACATTGTTATTCAGTCAGACATACTAATGAAACTATCTGCAAACATTTTTACTAAATAATATACAAATCTATTAAATGTTAATATTGGTTTTGAAACCCAAACAATATGACATATATTGGGTAATCTGAATTTAACTTATTATTGTAAATACCTACTGTAGTAATAAATTATTTCATAAACTTATATTAACCGCCGCTGCTGCTTTAAAATGCACACTCCACGGTAATTGGCCCCCACACGTTGAGACTTGTAGGAATGCGCATCCAAAAATTCAAGCGATTTCAGAAAACATCAACGTGCATTTTTTGAATCCACATTAACGTTATTGATTGCACGTTGATGTATCAAGACATCGACGCCCGTGTGTAGGGGCCTAATATGTAAACTATACTCGAGTTAACATCCTGCAGATTCCAATGATTTCAGCAAGTATTCAATGCTGACTGCGTGTCTGAATGCGTCGTTATGTTATTGGAGCCTCCTTGAGAAAAATTTGTGAGCACCAATAACAGCACCAATAGGGTTTTTGAAAAAAAATTATCAATTTTTTTATGTATTTTAAAACTTTATCATAAATTATACTAACATTAGATTCAAAAAACCCTTGAAACTTCTTGAAGAATTATGAAAAAATGGTGTTACCAAACAACTAATTATACTAGGAACACTTTGATTTGAAATCTGATGAAGAATTACTCCTGAAGAAAGCAATTTAGTTAACGAACCGCAGAAAATATTGGATAGAATCAGAAGGATTTTTCATGATTTTCTCTTATATCTATCCAACAGAAATTCAAAATATCCTATTTATTTTTCTGGTAGTTTATATTTAGATTTATCACGGTTAAATACATGTATATTATTATGTTTACGTACCTACCAGATGAACCACCAGAAGTGGTGATTTATATCGCTTATGAGGTGGTTGAGTGTTTCCAAATTTGCTGTTACTTGATCGGAATTCGAAAGGACGTGAGCATAATTTTCTCAGCATGGTCCCGAATTGAGATCAAAGACCGTCATACCCCATAATTTTCCATATAAAAATAGCCTTCTGGTAAAATGAAGCCGGCAATAAATCATGCAAAAAAGGTTATCTTCAAAGTTTTCCAACGGAACAACAAATTGCTTTTCATGACTAGAATTTGATACGACCCTTCGAGACTGCGATTATTTGTACTCTTCGCAATATGAAACATGGTTGATCGATACACTGCTCACATTACTAAATAAAAATTATAAAAAAATTTCGAGTTTCAATGAAAATAATTGGAATGTATCATTCAAAGATGACAGATATCTCATGTTTTCGATATTTTGTCCCTAAAATTACTAATAGTCATAACAGAGTACACATTAGTTACTGAAGATTGTTCATTAATTAGCTGAGAGATTTTATAGGAAGAAGAATGCTCTAATTGCAATATATTACTTAGAGAATACGGAGAGAGAAGACAGTTTACCGCAGTTTACCATGTGTAACATGCGAAAAGTTAATAACGTAGCGCTCCTATCGGTCAGCTTTGCAAGCTGAAATGGAAAACTTTCAAGTGCGTTTTTCTCAAAATAAGCTTTTTTTGACAGACGGGGTTTTCCCCTTCATATATATATATATATATATATATATATATATATATATATATATATATATATATATATATATATATATATATATATATTTATATATTTATATATATATATATATATATATATATATATATATATATATATATATATATATATATATATTTAAATATATGTATATATATATATATATATATATATATATGTTCAGAAAGATTTCCGCGGTCGGAAGTATTTGAAAAACTTGGTTCTCGGGATGAACCGCGTAAAAGATTTGAAAAATCTCGACGTTTCGGCTCCTTTTGCGAAGCCATCTTCAGGAGAATTAGAAGGAAAAATTATTCAGATACGTGGCCTCAATCTGCCTACTCCACGAATCGAATTAGGAGGAATCGGAAATAATACGATTGCGTGGTCTCAACCTGCCTACTCCACCAACCGTACTACTTCCTGTCAACTCTGAAGTCTCAACCTGCCTACTCTTCAGAGTCAACTGACGGGCCGATCGTCGCGTGGCCGTATTTATAGGGAAGGGGGGCGGGCAATGGGGGACGTCAATGGAGTGCCCGCCCCCCTTCCCTATAAATACGGCCACGCGACGATCGGCCCGTCAGTTGACTCTGAAGAGTAGGCAGGTTGAGACTTCAGAGTTTACAGGAAGTAGTACGGTTGGTGGAGTAGGCAGGTTGAGACCACGCAATCGTATTATTTCCGATTCCTCCTAATTCGATTCGTGGAGTAGGCAGATTGAGGCCACGTATCTGAATAATTTTTCCTTCTAATTCTCCTGAAGATGGCTTCGCAAAAGGAGCCGAAACGTCGAGATTTTTCAAATCTTTTACGCGGTTCATCCCGAGAACCAAGTTTTTCAAATATATATATATATATATATATATATATATATATATATATATATATATATATATATATATATATATATATATATATATATATATATATATATTTATATAAACGATATATAAAACAAAATTCATCTTCCTTCTTCGTTAAAGTTCGAAACTGTTGTAATTTCATTTTTACTGTGCTGGCAATATTGCAGATTTTTGCAAAAAAAATTTTTTATTTTTCCCATTCTTTCCATTTTATTTTTTCCATTCCCTAGAAAAAGGCAGAAACCGAATGAAGAATCGTAGAAGTTTTGACAATTAGATATTAATTCTAGAAATGGGTCCCAAAGCTGCTAATTTGAGTAATAGAGTATTGTCGAATGTGTAGAACTGTGTTATAACACACGCAAACCACGTAAAATTAAGCGTGTTAAAGAACCCTTAACCCGAGGACGAAGTGCGATCTAAAAATATACCGCAACATTTAAAGATTCTATTTATAGTAACACATAATTTTTTCTAATCGATTCGCTATTCAGAGGACCGTTATTTATGATTTTAGTGTACGGGTTGCAAAAAAAGAAGCCATGAAGCTTTTTTTGTACAGTTGAATCGTATAGAAGAAACATACATTTTTTGTGTATTCGATTTCGAAAATAAGTGCAACGATTGAACTTTTGCCACCATCCTACATCTGGCGACCTCGTGTTGTAATTATATACAATGTATTACAGGAATCTCTAATGTCTAATTGAACAATCTCAGACATATGATACTTAATGATGATATTCAATAATAGTACTGATTATTTCCAGGTATTCAAATTCAAGTATGGCCAAGTACAGCCACACGCACAGCTATTAAATATGTGAATATTTCCAGGGTTGCCAGATAGTCGTTATTTACCGGACATTCAAGTTTTTAGCTTTTCGTCCGAAAAATATTTAAAAAACCTGAGCGTCAGATATTTTCAAAAATCTTATAGTAGTATAATTAATTTTTTTAAAAATATTTCAATGAATAAAATGTCATAATGAATTATTTTTATTTAGCATAGCTTATAATTTGATTGGTGAGATTGAGATTTGTTATTATGATTTTGCTAAGTTGAGTATTCAAAAAAAGTTTTTGTTGTTTAAATTAACAAAGTATAGAAGATTTAAAATTATATTTTAATTAAATATGTTATTTCTATATGAATATGTATATTATAATGTATCTTCATTTCATACAATATATGTACCTAATATATGAAAATTACTTTTTCAAGTTTAATTTTTGTTTTAATTGATGCTGAAGACTATTTGAAACTTTTATTCTAGCGCCTTCTGGTTGTAAAATTCAAAGTTCCATTTCTATCACCTCTATTAGAATCCAAATTTCAGTTTTTTTTAACAAATTTGGCAACCCTGAATATATCTGAGATATTTCCTCGCAGAAGTTCTAGAGTCGGACCTCATATTCACAGTATCTGAACAATAGGGAATACGCCACGTTATTTTTGTCTTTCCAGTTGTTCAGTTCAAACAATTCCCTCGAATATGTCACGATCTTGGTAGTCTATTGTTGGTGCTGGCAAACATCCATTATTCATGACTCATCATAATGCAATTTATTTGCCTTTATGGATCTCCCGTGTCCATTTACCCGCTTCACTTAATCATTAAATTTTCCATTACTGCGATAATTACTTTGCATAATTCGAAGGATGCAAATATTTTGATTGATCTGATTAGTAGCATTTTCTCGTGAAAAATTAGATGCTCGTGGATGGCAACATCTGGATTGTAGCGTACCTATCTAGGATCGAATGTAATCAAATGGTATTCAAATAATTAAATAAATTGAATAAATTTATTATATTCACTATTTTTTTATAATTATTTATTTTTTAATATACTTAATAATATTCTGAAATTACAAGCCTTCATGACTCAACAATCTCATTAATTTTTGTCTTTATTATTAATTTTGTATTTATCTCATTAGTTTTCATTTATTATTGATTCGTTGTTTAAATTTAAAATGTTAATAAATAACTTTATTGTACATTTCGTTGTCGTCTGATTCATTTCTGATTTATCATTTTTAATATATAATAAACAAATGAATTAGAAACAGATAATATGCAACAATATTTTTTATTTCATATAAAATTAACAATTATAGGTTAGGGCTAAGGGGGCATTGAATTGGTTCTCTTCTAAGGGGGACGATGGTCCAGAACAGGTTGGGAATCTCTGGTCTAGTATCTAGTGCGACAAGGAAGTGCGAATGGTAGTATCCAGTTAATCCTCCACCGGATACTCGCGTTATATAAAAGTTGTACAGTTGACGAATGTTTATTTCAACAAACACTTCACGGGCGTATACAAAACAATTGAATATCTTACGTCAGCAAATCCAATTCACGAAATATCTTCAACAATATAGAACAATTGCAGACGCCAAAGCAATAGACACCACATCGATTATAATATATCCAATTAACCTTTATTAACTCCGCAGATCTATTTATACAAACACAGAATGCATTCTAGTTAACCTCGATTATTATACCGTGCCCCAACAGCATAGAAAACGAAAGTAGCACCGGCGATCGGAATTATTACGAAAGTGAGGCGTTCAACCTGTTCCACGCGTGGGACTCTGTGCTTCGAATTGATAATTCTGTGTGAAAAAGTTATACGGGCGAAGGTCGATTACGTTCAACTCTTTGCATAATTCGCTCGCTTGTCAAACTGGCGTCCTGTGGGTTAGGCGGCGATTGACAGCTACGCGTACACTCATCGGCAAATAATCTGTGTACGCCCACAACGACTACGACGATCTTCAGTCTATGGTTCAATTGACGGATGATGGTTACGAAATTGAATATTAAACACGGAACAATATTATTAATTATTCAGATAAATGAAGACACACGCCTTGACAGCCGTTACCGGAGAGTGGAAGACCTTTCAAATTTTTATCACTGAAGTTCAATCGATGGTTATAAAACGAGTAGTTGTGTTCTCTCGGAAATGGCAGTGAACGACCGAAAAACTATCAGTAATTTGACGCACGTGTTCGATATCATTTTTTCATTATCGAATTTTTTAAAATATAAATCGGGAACCGATTATGAAGTTTTACGGTTGAAAAGCTCTGAATTAGGAAGGATTAGAATGATAAATTATAGATGAAAGCACTTTTTTCGAACTGATTCAGAGTAACATATCGCGATTTTTTTTTCAAAAGAGGGTTGAAATTTGGTACCTACTTGAATTGTGTTGATGTTCAGGTACGTTCCTTCGTTGGTTTCAACTCAAATATGATGCACTTCGCAATTTTTTTAATGAAATCATTTACCTATTTTCTACTTTTCAATTCGGTATGCTATTTGAGCGTGATTTTTTAAAATATAATTGAATCCGTTAGAATCGCTTTTCGTCGCGATGCATTTCCCGCAAAAATACGACCTAAGTTATGGAGCTCTGCTTACTCACGAGAAATTTCTCCTCAAAAGAAATGCTCCAGTATTTTTTGGCAAGATAAATAATTAACGACCAAATATATGAATGAACAACAACAATTATCTTCATTCACAATTAAATTATTTAAATGATTATATTCTTCAGAATCTTCTCCACTCTTTTTCTTATTTTTATATCTTCTAATATATCTGCTACTTCTTGTAACGGAGTTATTCCCAACAGTCTGTAATTTCGGATTTGACATCAATTGTCCCAATATTGACGATTTAGTGTTTTTTATGAATTGCGTAATTCATTTTTCTATATTTTCTGTTATTTATTGAGTTGAAACTACATCAAAACAACTCATGTTTTATGTTTCAGAGGCCTCGGTAGCCCAGCGGTAAGGTGCTTGTAAACCGAGGATTGTGGGTTCGAGTCCCACCTTGCTCTTGGGTGTTATGTACGTCCGGAATTCAGTGGTTCTGTTGGGTAATGACTTAGATTCAAGCCCATTTGCCGTTCGGAACCGCCGTTGAACTGTAGGTCCCTTGAGTTAAAAATATAATTTTTACTAATACTTAGTAATTATAACTGACAGGGCAGACACTAAAGTGATGTAAGCGTACAAGTTTTTGTCTGGTTATGAGGAACAGGCATTTTTATCTCGGTGTTAAAAACGTACATTTTTTATCGCTGTTAAAATGAAAAAACTGTCACCAAACTTTTGCCACTGTGATGACGAAAAAACCTCGTATTAAGAGATTTTTGGTATAAACGATGGAATATATATCGTAGTGATTCAACGTTGTAGGTTATGATGTAATATCACACAGCTCCTTTTTCAAAAAAAAAAAAAAAAAACAATTTCGTCATCCGAACGAAACAAGAAATCAGTCAGTGTAAACACGTCCTGAGAAATTTCGCAACGTGAAAAAAATAACTATTGCAAAATTTGCTATATCCGGAAAGAAAGGTGAACTAGTAACAAAGAGCTATTTCATCGAACGATTTCCAGGCAAGTTTTGACCTTTATAAACAATTCAACGATTCTAACCTAATCCGCATATATTCGACGAGAATAACTAGACTAGAGTGACTCAATTAAAACGGCCAACAATGCAATTATTGACGACCGTTCAAAATTTCTATAGAGATTAGAGGAACTATTCTAACGGCATCCGATGTCGAGAATGATGGGAATGATTTATTAGAGTTATGCGATAATGAGGAATGCGGTTAGGAAATGGCAAAAATAGCAAGGCGTTTACGTAGGAATGTCAAATGCTTATCGTATTATTTTGAAAAAAAACTCGTGAGCAGCAGAACTACATTTAGACCAGGGTCGATAATTTTTGAAACCAAAAAAAATAATAGTAGCTTGAAACCCATTAGAAAATGAGGAAAATTCAATAAGAATGAAAGGAAAAATAATTTACGGCGATCTGAGGTCGGGAAGGGGAAGGGGGTGAGTTTTTAAGGGTAAAAAACGGTTTATCTCGATTTCCGGAAAAACTACAATTTCTATGGAAAAAAGTCAAATTGCAAAGTTGTAGGCAATGAAAAGATCTACAAATTCTATATTCCCACTTTTTTCACATAGCCTCAAAATTTATGTGAAAATTTCAAAAAACTAAGTTTTTGGTTTTTAATTTTCATCCCTTACAGAAAAAAATTTTTTTCATCGAAATTTGTTGAATAGTTACCTTTTAGGTCCTAAATACACTGTAATTTATTTGATTTGAAATTTTTATTTTTTCACCTTATTTTGATTCAACATCGAAAAAGCACCCTAATTTTCAATCGAAAATTCTCCTGTCAAAATATCAGCTTTGAAAAGTTGGTGTGCTTTATGTTCGTTGAAATCTCTCCTTTCCGATGGTGTATACATTACTATAGTAAATATTCTCAGAAAATGCAAAAAATCGAAAAAAACTCGAAATCGAAATTTTAATTTGGCAGAAAAATGAAACGGTGGAAGAGATCATGAATAAATATTTGCGCTATGTAGGAAAACATTAAGCAGCAAGCAGCTATATTGTTTTTGATGGGTACCTCTAAATTAAGAAATCAGTTACTGTCACAACAGTACCAGCAGTTAATTCAACTAAAAGAGGAGAACGCAGTCGTAGAAAAACCTCAGACAATATTCCAGAGTTCGATTATCAAAATTAGGTTAGCATCACAAGGAAAATCCTTGTGACTGTAATCTTTCCATTAACATTTTTATTATTTTGTCCCTGTTTTTCTCGTCAGATAAAAATTTTTCTTGCAAAAATAGTATTTTTGTATGGTTTTGATAATCGAACTCTGGAATATTGTCTGAGGTTTTTCTACGACTGCGTTCTCCTCTTTTAGTTGAATTAACTGCTGGTACAGTTGTGACAGTAACTGATTTCTTAATTTAGAGGTACCCATCAAAAACAAGATAGCTGCTTGCTGCTTAATGTTTTCCTATATGATTTTTTGCATTTTCTGAGAATATTTACTACAGTAATGTATACACCATCGGAAAGTAGAGATTTCAACGAACATAAAGCACACCAACTTTTTGAACAAAGCTGATATTTTGACAGGAGAATTTCCGATTGAAAATTAGGGTGCTTTTTCGATGAGTCAAAATAAGGTGAAAAAATGAACATTTCAAATTAAAAAAATTACATTGTATTTGGGACAGGAAAAGGTAATTTTTCACCAAATTTCGTTAAAAAAAATTTGTTTCTGTGAAAGTTAAAAATAAAAAACCAAAAACCTAGTTTTTTGAATTTTTAACATAAATTTTGAGGTTATATGAAAAAAGTGTGAATAAAAAAGTTGTAGATATTTCTATTACCTACAACTTTGCAATTTGACTTGCAGTTTTGCCGAAAATCGAGATAAATCGTTTTTCAACCTTCAAATCTTACCCCCTTCCCCTTCCCGACCTCAGATCGCCCGAAAATTATTTTTCCTTTCTTTTTTATCATATTCTCCTCCTTTTCCAATGAGTTTCGTCCTACTATTATTTTTTTTTCACTTTTTATCATTTTTAAAGGCTTCTACCCTGGTCTAATTACTAAGATCTTATTTTTCTCCAGATATACATCGCGTCGAGATGCGATTCTTACGAATTGAATTATATTTTGAAAAATCACGATTAAACAGCAAACCGAATTGAAAATAATTAATTTAATATTAAAAAAAATTCGCGAAATGGATCGTTGAATCCAACAATGAAACATACCTCAACATAAACTCAATGAACTTACCAAATTTCAACCCTCTATTGTAAAGAAAAAATCGCGTAGTGCATCGCGTACTGATGACGAAACAGATCGAGATGCAATTCAAACGGAATAGTCGCCACGAAATGCAGCGAGGTTGAGAAAAAAAGTTGAAACTTCCACAAAGGAACAAACTCAATGTACGTATTAAACTTCAACCCTCAATCTGCAGAAGCTGAGGAGTCTGGAAATGTTTCACAAGCCACGAAAAAAACAAGAAATATCTACGTAATGGTACGAACAGAACGAGTAAGTCGAGGTGGAGGTGTAGCTCGCGGTCGCGGTCGATGTCGACATCTATGTAAAACAAACACATCTATGTAAAACAAACACATAGACATCTATGTAAAACATGAGTTAAATGGGAGCGAACATAACGAATAAGTCGCGGTGGAGGTTTAGCGCGATGCCATTAAAGAGGTGTACAGCGATGCTTTTGAAAATCAAATCAGTTTGTTTTACATGGATGCTTACCGCGCGGTCTACAAGGATGCTTCGCTGTGATTGGTGCGTTCAAGGCAGTGTTGTCATCACCCTCAGCAGCTCGCATACAAGAAGTGTTGTGAATTATGAATTAGCTATTACATAACTAATTGAAAAATCGCTATAAAATTTTTTTGCCACTGAATTATTGTTCATTAACTATCCAGTAAGTTCCTGAATTTTTTCATTCATTTACTTTCCTATTAAAATCGTGAAATAATGTTTATTGTTAAAGTGTTCAAAATGGGCGTGCCTTGCCAAAGCCAGATTATCCGTTTTTGGCCGTATTTTCACACATCTGACAAAATTATAAATATTTATCCTATAGTTTCGGAAGTTGAGACTTCACTATAAGAAATTTACTCCTCTTTTCGAATCTTTTTCGAGACATAAAAATCTCAATTAGTTGCAGAAAACTAAACCCCTTTTTTGATCTTTCAGTAAATTGTTAATAACTTTTACAAATTTCGCGAGCGGAACTGTGTTTTTTTTTTCAAAAAACATCTACATTCTATTCCGAACCGAATGACATATCGTTCATGTTTTTCCGAGACTGTTGAAAAAAGTTGAACAAAAAAGCACTTGTTGACTAGACTACAAAATGATATTCCATTTCGGAACGCAGTTTCGAATATAGAGATAGATTTCTATTACATATTTTATGGAGATAGTTAAAATACTTATTAATTTTTTTATTTAAACTTAAACTCTAGAAGTCGTTAGAAGAGTCGCTAGATTTTTTTGGCGCTAGACACATAATTCAAGCCGCTGTAGCAAACAAAATGTCGCTAGATCTAGCGACAAAATCGCTAAATAGGCAACACTGGCTCGACTAAGCATCGCTGGTAACCTCCTCGTTATGTGCGGTCGACATCGACTGAGACTTAACTAGTGGCATCCACGGCGAGCTACACCTCCACCTCGACTTACTCGTTCTGTTCGTACCCTAAGAATGGCGGCGATTAGAACTGTTTGACCAAATTTTGAAAGTTTTGTTCTGCCACGGAAACCACATCAGATACCAAATTTCAGCTCATTTTTTGTGATGCGAGCCGCTGGAGATGTCACTATGTACCGAAAAGGATATTCATATGGAAATTAACAATATCTACGGAAAAATGGCGGCAATTACAATGTAAGGTCAAAGTGTGATCTGGATATAGAATTTCGTAGGTTGAAACGGTGTCAGGGAGGTCCTGACATCATGGGGACAAAATATTTCAATAAACTCACTGAAAGTGTCAGGTCTCTGCCATTTGAAAATTTTAAGAGTCGAGTAAAGATATTTCTGCTGGGTTGGGCTTTCTATTCAGTGAATGTGTTCTTGGCCTGCGATGGAAATATTTTGGCAAATTTGTAAATGCAATTGTCTGTTTTTTCTTGTTGGTTTTATACTTATGTTTATACAATATACCCATTTTAAATGTAATATACAGTGACAATTTTAAATCTTCAATTCTAACTTGCTTTTGCTTGTAGTTTTGTTATATTTTATCTTATGTAATTGTCTTACTTGTATACTATTTTGTAATTGACATCAATAAACTATTCTAACACAATGTATCCAAATGTAAGCTTATTTGACTAGATGGGAGCCGCTTGAGCTGGCAATATGTACCAGGAAAAAAAATAAAATATAAATATATATATATATATATATATATATATATATATATATATATATATATATATACACTGCCGGCCAAAATTATTAGATCACCTAAGAAATGCGAATAGAAATTTCTGTTGATAATTTATTGCAGGTGCATTTTTTTAAAAATCTGCAATCATTTTTGTTATCTAAACTTCGTTTCGAGTTCCATATCGCAGTTTCCTCACCTGTAATAAAAAATTATCAGTTTGGATACTTTTCAGGTCAGTGTTAATTTTATCTTAAACGGATAAACACCGATTCTGTTTTCATTATTTTTACTTGAAACTTGAAAATGAATGTGCATGGTCGGGTTAGAAACGCATTATCCTTAGAGAATTGTGTTAGAGTGGTAACATTAGTGAAGGAAGGTCGTAGACGCGTTACCAATGCTGTCCAAGATCGCTACATGGTCCAACAAGTCCTTCGAAACCGGACATTAATAGCTCCCGAGGTGCAAAATGTGGCTAAAAGGACTTATGGAATCCAAATAAACTCAAGAACCGTAAGAAGTCACTCAAGGGAAGGAAACCTAACCTCACGGATCCCAGCTAGATTGCCGCGTTTGACCGTAGAGCACCAGAGAAATTTGCGAGAATGCACGTTAATTTGGAACCGGCCGATGGGACTCAAGTTTTGTTTACCGACGAGTCAAGATTTTCCCTTTACCATTCAGATAGACGCGTACGAGTTTATCGAAGACCTGGAGAACGATACGCACAGTGCAACTTCGTTGAAAACATTCGTCATGGTGGTGGCAGTGTTATGTTTTGGGGAGGCATCTCTTTGGGGTGACCTACGGAGCTGGTGACGCTTCGAAGGAGCAATGTTAATGCTGTTCGGTACATAACGGACATTCTTGAACCTCATGTGGTGCCATATGCTGAAAACTTTGTTGCTGATTTCGTTTCTATGCAAGATAATGCACGGCCGCACACAGTTGACACAAAATTTTCACCGTCGTGAAAATATTGATACTATGAATTGGCCAGCTAATACCCATCGAGCATGTATGGGACATGATGGGTACACGCTTCAGAGCACTTCCAAATCCTCCGAACGACCTTGATGCTTCCATTTCTGAGATTTGGAACGACATCAATCAAGGAGACATAAAGGAGCTTATTTTAAGCATGAGGCGAAGATGAGAAGCTGTCATACGAGCTAGGGGTGGAAACATTCGACATTGACAATTTTCTTCATGGGTGTGCTAGAATTTCATTTTTGAGATTTTTTTTATTTTTCAAATTAAAGTTTATTTTATCATTTTTTGCAATATAATGGCGGGTAATAAGATAATTGAAGTTTTTTTTTGAATTCCTTACGCAAAACCAATGAGATAAAAATTTTTATATAAAAATAATTTTGGCCGGCAGTATATATATATATATATATATATATATATATATATATATATATATATATTTATATATATATATATATATATATATATATATATATATATATATATATATATATATATATATATATATATATATATATATATATATATATATATATATATATATATATATATATATATATATATATATATATATATATATATATATATATATACCAGACAGGAAAAGAAATTCGAAAATCGTGGTCTGCTTTCCTTCGATGCACTGCAATAGTATATATTGTCTGGAAAAATACGACTAATGAAGTTTGTTAGGCGACGTTCGTATAATTCCGAATAAGCAAAGTGACTTCTGAAATAAGCGTTCAGCACGACAAATTTCAGATCTCGAATCTTTATTCAAGGATGCCTTGACATTCCGAAATAACATTTTACATCTCGTTAACCCGATTTTCGCGATCTCATAGTGATGAGTCTCAGAATTTGCCTCCATTGCAAAATTAATATAAGACGAGTTTTATACCTTAATAAGTCTTAGAGAAATCGAAACGCTGCCAGGATATACGATATTGGTATTACGCTTCCATGAACATCTTATAATTCTGACAGAAATCAGCATCTTCATCCCTTCTGGCATTTGTTCTCATCAGCGGTCCCCAAAATCTTTTTAGTCGAATTTTCCCCGAAAATAATTTACACTGTATCGAACGGCTGCAGCGAGGTGCTGGAGTAGTTTTTATGTTCGTTCTAGACCTCCTGGACCAAGATTTCGAAAATGTTTTTGACGTCATAGAAATATATATATATATATATATATATATATATATATATATATATATATATATATATATATATATATATATATCATCATCATGCAAATAAACATTAAAAAAACCACAGAAGCAACAAATGCTGCTTGTACGTGGTGGTATATAAATATATATATATATATATATATATATATATATATATATATATATATATATATATATATATATATATATATATATATATTTCCCGACATATTTGTGTATCTCCAGGTATCCCGTCAGGTCAAATTAGCTGAAATTTGGTATCTGAGGTTCTTCTTCATTCAAAACAAAACTATCTAAATTTGGGCAAATTCAGTCATTATTTTGGCACCTTCAAACTTTGGGGAAGGGAAAATTAGCGAAAATTAGCCTCCTATAACATTTTGAGAGTGCATGGAGCTAACAAAAAGGTTTTTGGAGCATTTTTGCAGCAGCATTAGAAATATTATCGTTTCTTGATGGTAATGTAAGTACCTACTTTGACAGTCACTTTTTCTGTTCGATAACATAAAAAGTTGTAACCTTAGTTTTTATTTTATCTAAAAGATAGCAAGCTTGGACAGTAATAGGTTAGAAGCAAATTCCAGATGCTTTTTCCAGAATGAAAATGTTATTATCCAAGATAATATCAATGAGAATAGGTTCGATAAAGATTCACTAATTGATGATAAGTTAGTAATTTGATACAAGTAGTTATTTAACTCACATTATCTGCAATCATAAGATACCTGTGCCTATGCCTTGTGTGATGGTATTTACCTGAAAAAAAAAAGAAAAACATCATTGACTGATAAACAAAGACAAATACAACTGACAATTTGAAGAATTGCCGCAAATATTCAAAACCTAATTAATTATTTTAAATTATCAACATATATAATAAATTGACATCACTCATGATGATAATAAAGTAGTCAACATGAGCATAAAAATGGAAACGATGAATATAAAACTTAATATTTGTTGACTGAGGTATATTTCGACTACAAAAAATTATTATTTGTATCTACTTTCTTGAATAAAGTAGAAATTAATATTGCGCAAGCTCAATACGACAAAATTACGAATTATGCACACAGATGGCGCAACTTATTTTTACCATTAATATCTCTCGTAGAATTCTCAGTGAGCAGTGAGCTTTACTCTTAGGAATTTCAATAATCATCAGTACGTCATACTGTAGCCTTCTACAGTGTAGAGTCTTAAAGGAATTAAACTTATGTCAGTCCTAGCAGAGATTCTTCAACTTCAATTTTTGACTGCAATCGACATATGCATTCTAATTATGCTTTGCTGACTTGAATCTAGAGTATTTTCCAATTCCATTCATTTAGTATCTTTGTTAGTACGGAATGTTGTTATTCACCATATTTAGACATACTTGTGTTTATTTTCTCCAACTGAAGCTATTTCCAAGATATAAACGGTGATATTCTACCTAATCGGTATTACTCAACATCCGACAAAAACACCAATTATTCTATTTCTCGTCCACAACAATTATCGTGGAACCACTACAGCGTAACACGCAATAATTTTTAAATAACCATAATCCAGCGGGCGGGCGGGCAAGGTCACTCTAATTTACCAATACCGAGAGCCACGGAAAATTCTTTCGTTCTGTTCCACACCGCGGAGTTATCTAATGAGGGAAATTAGGAAACGCGAACTGTGGCGCAGTATTTTTACCCTGGCATACCGATCTCGGACGAAGATAAGAAAAAAAGGCAAATAGGTGAGGTCGATGAGAAATATTACGGAAGAAAACGCAACGGCCGTACCAATTAGCTTCGAATATTAGATTTTTTTGTTCACTTCTTTCGTTATACGAGAACGTAGAGCAAAGGAATGCAAGGTTTCGTTGTTTTGATTCGTTTCAATTTCAAACAGCGATATTGATGTATTTCGTCAGGTTAAAGATTCTACAGCTTTTCTATGGTATCAGAATTAATTGTGCAGATTGACGCAAGAAATAGTACACAGCAAATCTTAATTTTGAGAGGCTTACATTTTAACAACTCATTTAGAGTATTAACAAATACGGGCCTATATTTCTAGAGATTTTTAGGTCTAACGAAATATCGCTTGAATTTAGATAATCCTCCTTATGTTCGCGCGTGAGGAGAATTGTCATTTCTCGAGATTCTAGGAAGCTTGTTCGGAATTTTGTCCGTATCCACCTTCAATTAGCTTCAAAAGTGTCCAAACGGCCTTCGGCCGCCAGTAAATTACAAATTTCCAGAAGCGCGAATCAATTATAGGTTTTGTAGTGTAGTAAGAGATAGCTTCTGCTTGTAAACCCTGAGTAGTGGAGAAAACATCGTGACTTTATTTATGAAATAGAATAAGGGATATCGTGAGATACCCTGTTGGATAGAAGTACTTATATCTTCACTATATGTTATGTTTTATTAAAATTATTTATATTTAGATTTTTATATTACTGTGAGAGCAAATAGAAACCATTTCCATTAAGAATCTTTTCAGGAAGCAAAGTTTATTCAGAAGTAAGAAGAACAGGTATTTCCATCAGAGGCATATTCAATGCAACATATTTTCTGATAATAATTTATTCTATAATATGTATATGTATATGTATATATAATGTTCAGAAAGATTTCCGCGGTCGGAAGTATTTGAAAAACTTGGTTCTCGGGATGAACCGCGTAAAAGATTTGAAAAATCTCGACGTTTCGGCTCCTTTTGCGAAGCCATCTTCAGGAGAATTAGAAGGGAAAATAATTCAGATACGTGGCCTCAATCTGCCTACTCCACGAATCGAATTAGGAGGAATCGGAAATAATACGATTGCGTGGTCTCAACCTGCCTACTCCACCAACCGTACTGCTTCCTGTCAACTCTGAAGTCTCAACCTGCCTACTCTTCAGAGCCAACTGACGGGCCGATCGTCGCGTGCCCGTATTTATAGGGAAGGGGGGCGGGTACTCCATTGACGTAGTTATTGACGTAGTATTGACGTCAATGGGGTATTCACGCACGTATCAGTGCGGGATGCGCACCGATTGGGTGTGACACGGCGACCACTGAGAAGCGGCTTCCATGCTGATGGGAGTCTGTGACTGTCATCTCTGGTGTTCAAACAATTTGAACGTTTTTCTATTTCTACAGCTTCACGAAAAATTCGGGAATTGAAAGATCGGACGGGAGCAATAGTTCTTGTATTGGGGAAATCGATAAAGTGGCCTGTTTGGGTGTAATGTTGGGAAAGGGCGTTGGTGATATCTGAGTGTCTTACTGAAAGTGAATGTTCCTCGGCACGGACCTGAATTCGTCGGTTCGTTTGTCCTATATAAGAACGAGGACAATTGGAACAGGGAATCTCATAAACACCGTGATTTTCGTTAGGAATTTTATCCTTGACGGATCTGACCAGATGGGAGAGTTTTTGTTGGGTGGTGAATATTGTTTTGATGTTTGTGTTTTTGAGAGATCTTGCGATCTTATCTGTTACTCCTTTGATGTAAGGAAGGAATAATTTAGGTGTAGATTCTTGGTCAGTGGGATTGGAACGTGGTAGAGGTGGGGTGATGTTTGTGTGTTTGCGTATGTTCTTGTTGATTTGATATGTGTTGTAACCGTTCTGTAATAATATATGTTTTAGAGTCTTGAGTTCTGATTCACGGTGTTCGTCGTCAGATAGTCGAATGGAGCGGTAGATTAGGGTATTAACTACAGAGTTAAGTTGAGAGGGACGGTTGTGAGACTGGGCGTTCAGATAACGGTTTGTATGGGTGGGTTTACGATAAACTGAATAGGAGAAGCCTTGGGATGGAAGTTTTTTGACCATGATATCGAGGAATGGCAGAGACCCATCGTTTTCCACTTCCATTGTGAATTGGATACTTGGATGTATGCCATTCAAATGATTCAAGAAGTGGAGCAACGAGTCTCCGCCATGGGGCCAGATCGCAAAGAGTAGGCAGGTTGAAACTTCAGAGTTGACAGGAAGCAGTACGGTTGGTGGAGTAGGCAGGTTGAGACCACGCAATCGTATTATTTCCGCTTCCTCCTAATTCGATTCATGGAGTAGGCAGATTGAGGCCACGTATCTGAATTATTTTCCCTTCTAATTCTCCTGAAGATGGCTTCGCAAAAGGAGCCGAAACGTCGAGATTTTTCAAATCTTTTACGCGGTTCATCCCGAGAACCAAGTTTTTCATATGTATATATATATATATATATATATATATATATATATATATATATATATATATATATATATATATATAATATGAATACATATATATATATATATATATTGAAACATTTTTTTATTATTCAATTATTTTTTCGAGGCCCTGATAACATTATACTACTAGGTAGTAGATTATTTGTGAAAATTATAATGAATTCTCTACAATCATACGTAATTTGTTATAAATAATCAATTTTATCTTCAACATAATATTCCCACGAATATTTCCACTCTTAAAAAAAGAAATATTACAGTTTTTAATTAACATTTTGAATTCATCCGTCTCTGAAACTAAAACTAAACATGCCCCGCTCGCATATAGGTACAAAATCGCCTTTCAAAGCATATCAATAATATGTAAAGGTATACGAATAGAACAGACTTTGTTACGCTTATATTACACTTTATCGTTTGTACGCCTAGCTTCCGTTCTCCTAGTGTCTGTAGTGTAACGTGCGAGAAGAAACTTCGCTCCAAGTCTGTAATCAGGAAAATATTCCAGTATGTGACTGTTAAATAAAATATAAAAACCACGACATAAAGAATTTCATTTCCAGAGCATGATTTCAAAATGGATGATTGAAGTACCATAAAGTTCATTGATATCAAATACGATATCCACACGTCACTCAATATGTCACGTTCAATCGAACACCAGCAGTTGATCCACGGGTTTAAGGTCAAGATCACGGTTATTTTTCGACCGAATGTTTGAACATATACTTAGCACACTTGCGAATTCTAAATTGAATTCATTCGAACCAGTTTGCTGCTCACGTTGGGTTATTTATGGAAAGCGGAGTAATATGATCCACGGAATCGGCAAATCTAATCGAAAATAATTCGTTTGGTTCTCACAAAAGGGACTCGTAGCGATACGAGATGCCGAATATTCGATTTTCCACGGCCAGATGTGTACGAGACACATACGTGGGTTTGAATTCACAGGCCCGGTTTTTCAATGCTCGGTTAAAACTCACAGTTAGCTGACTATAGGTTAAGCTTAACCATCAGCTAAAGTTCCAACTAAGAACTAATGCGTTTCTCCTTCGAATGTTTAACTTTAGGCTAGCAAACCGTCAGCTAGCGATATTTTTATTAACGTTGGCAGTACTGATGTTTCAGGGAGCACTTCTGATTGGTCGTTTCCCTTTGCACTTGATACTATTAATCCTAACCACACTTACTCTGCTGTCAATTTCGGAAATAGATGTTTTGTTATTGTTGATAATTTTATAATAAAATGAATGAAACAAAAGCATTGAAAAAGAAAAGATTGGCAAACTTTTGTCCTTCTGATAGATCGTTGCTGTTAAAAATTCCAAATGGTTTCAAAGCAATAATTGAATTAAAAAAAACAGATTCTACTACTTGGAGGGAGAAAATGGAAACTTGGAAAAAGATTTATGGAGTTTGAAATAATTTACCTATGTGTTATGGTTTCTATCTATTTATAATAAGTCTATTAATTCTTAATCATCATCACTTAAAAAATCAAATGCTTCCTTTTTTCGTAGGAAAAACGAAATACAAAATGAGGTTACTGGTTACAAAGCAGTTGAACAAACTCGACTGTTCGGGCCGTTCGGGGTAGTTAACTTACGGAGCGCATGCGTGTGCAAGATAGCTTACAGTTAGCCATTTGACAAAGACTTTCAGGTGAGAGTTACTCTACCCGATAGAATAGCAGTAGGTTAGCGCAAGATGGGAGGTGGAAAAACGGTTTAGCTAAAGGTTATCGATTAGCCGAAAGCTAAATCACTTTAACCGAGCATTGAAAAACCGGGCCTAAAAACAAATTGAATGACGATACCGTATTCTATCATCTGCGATGCCATCTTAAGGCCCCTACACAAGGGCGTCGATGTCTTAATACATCAACGTGCAACCAATAACGTTAGTGTGGATGCAAAAAACGCATTTTTTAATGTACAACCCGGATGAATGCCGCGTTGGTGTTTTCAGGAATCGCTTGAATTTTTGGATGCGCATTCCAACGAATGCATTCAAGTCTCTGCGTGTGGATGCAAGTTACCGTGGAGTGTGCGTTTTTCAAACGGTAGCAGCGGTTAAGTTTATGAAATAATTTGTTAATGCGGTGGGTATTTGAAATAATAAGTTTAATATTTCATTTGTATGATATTGACTAAAAATGTTTGCAGATAGTTTCATCATTATGTCTGACTGCAGAACAATGTCCCGGGAATTTCTACGGGAATTTGTGGAGTTGTACAGGGACCTAACCTGCTTGTGGCAGACAGAATCAAAGCACTATTTAGACCGAAATTAAAAAAAAAAATAAGCATATAAAATATTGATAGAGAAGCTGAAAATCATTCAACCAAATGCTACAAAAAGTACAGTTGTCGCTAAAATCAATAGTCTTCGTGGTGAGTTTCGGAGATAAAATGAAAAAGTTTTTATCTCGAAGAGAAGTGGTGAGGCTTTCGGAGATATTAAAATAGTGAATTTTAAATCTTGGTAATTTCTTGCAGTAATTTCTGCAGTTATTGCCAATCTCATCATTGTTTCTTGACATTTTATCAATGGAATAACCATGTCCAATAGTTACGAATAGATTTCTTCGCCCATCCTGACGCAATTACGAGAGTCATCCAGTTCTAACCTCCATTTTTCTAATAGGTGATTGTGTGAACAATTTTATAGTTTCAGAAACCAACCTTTAGACAACATTCGGCAACGATTTTCAGTTTTCTTTTTCTTTGTACACGCCACTGCCACCAGAGCTAAATATTCCTCCTGCTCAAACATCTGGCCAAACATTTTAGCAGACTGGACAAAACTATGGTTTTGTACGTACGTGTGTACGCAATCAGGTTGCACGTTATTGGTTGCACGTCGATGTATTAAGACATCGACGTCCGTGTGTAGCCCGCCTTAAGTTTATTGCAGATTGAGTTTCAGAGGTCATTCTCATGCTGTTAATATTAGAAATAAAGGTGCACCAAAGAAAAGTTGCCAACTTCCATCACCAAAACGTGTTGATAACACGAAAGTTGGCAATTTTTCTTTGAGGAGACCTACATTTACAGAAACTTTTGTCGCCAACACAAGTTGGCAACTTTTCTTTGGTGAGCAGCACCTTTAGGATACACTTCACCTTCCTAGGTTTCGCGTAATTATCTTTGGAAGATTTTTCTCATATAATGCTATATAAGTTTCTAATGAGATTGTTATTATTAGCATTATTTATATGGGGTTACACTGCATCGCGACCTTGAGGTCTATTACAGGCCCTATCAGATCTGTTCACAATGATGTCATCTACAGCGTCATCTACAGCTCTCCTTCTAGTTCCAGAGTACTAATAAACTACAGTATATGGAAAGGCTTCAAGGAGGTTGCGTCCTCACTATTACAAGTTTCTTGTCCAAAACATTAATTCCGTTGGCTTGCAATGGCGAGGCATGCTGTAACCAGGTGAACAGAAATTTCCTCCTCCTCCCCCAGAGAATCTACACTCATTAGTTTCTGATGAACCTTTTCTCATCAGATGCTTCCTAAGGCGACAGGTCCTGTGAGAAAGCCAATGAGGAAATGTAATTTGTTCTTACTGAGATCCAGATATCCTTTGGATCTTGTTAAGGAACTTTTTTGAGTGATCTCTGGAAGATTCAGCCAGAGTCTTTCTCTTTCGGTTTCCTCTTTCTCCCGAAACTCTTTCTTATAGTTGCATTTTCCTATATCACCTAAATGTTCTGGGCCAGTAAATGGCGTTCGTGCTCCCTTTCTGGGGAGTGTATTGGCCTCTTTGTTTCTTTCGATTCCCGAGTGACCGGGAACCCAGACTGAAAAGACATTGTTATTCTTACCTATGTCATGGAGTTTCATTTGACACTCCCCTATCAACTTTGGATCGATGCAATGGGAGCAAAGTACTTTTATAGCGGCTTGACTATCAGAATGGATAGTCATGCTGCTAAAAAGATTCTTTATTAAAAAACTTTCATTACCTATTTCAAGATGATCAGATCAAGGCTCCTATCTGCACAGATGACTGTTTAGTTTTTTATCAGTCATTTTATATTTCACTTTTACATTTTCATTAATACCTAATAATTTGGGATTAATTTCAATTTCATTTCATATCTGGTAGTATATTGGTTTTTATTTCATTTTACATTCGGATATTTTATTGTATCAATTATTCATTCAATATCTTTAACTTTTTTTTTATTGTTTCCTTGTTTTATTTTTTATTATTCGAGGTTGAGTTCGAATAGCTTTGCTAAACTCTCACTATAATCACTTTATGTGAACAATTTCAATGAATTCCTTATAAAGGGCAGTAAAAAACACATAATTTGGGTGAAAAGATCTCGAAAAAGAAGCATTATTCATTTTCTTGCCCATTTTGCCAAGAAGATGGAGGTATTATAGATATTTAGAGATAAATATTTCAACTTCGCGAACAATGTCACGTCCACAATTTCAGACCGTATTATATACGCTTCACAATGTCTCTCAAGTACTTCTAAGAAGTTTCGAGTTCAAAAAAAGGCGAGAGGAGAAAAGCAGTTGAAACGATTTCCTTTCACTATATTATATATATATTATGCATCAAATTGAAGGAATAATATAATTTATATAGGGATTTATATATCACTTCGGAGAGCAAAAATGGAAGTGACATCTTTGGCATTGAATAAAAATCCTGAGAGATTCCTTTGAGGCCCAAAATTGATATTACATAAAGGTATGAATTTTCCAGATTTCTTTATTTTCGGTTGAGGATCAATTTGTACATTGAATGTCCTGAAATATATGTAGAGTTGTTAAAAATGTGTTTGATCATTAAAAACACTTTGATTATTCAGTGCTTAAGCCAAATGAACTTTTCGGTAAGTAGGCTGTGGTTGCTAAGAAAACCATAGCATAACAACGAAAGCACTGATTTAAGGCAAATGGAGTTATCCGGACATTCCTCAAAGTGTATTTACATTCTACAGATCGATTCCTCAGCATACGTAGAATACTCAGACAAACGAAAAGGATTACTACATCACAATCTCCCACTTATTATTATTTACATTCGATATTGAATATTCAGTGAATAATTTTCTGCATTAGAATCAACTAAGGTGATGAAGAGTAAGTATTACAATAAATTTGTAGAAATCGAGATTTTCAATGAAGACGGACACTAAGAATCACTAGAATATTGTATCTATCTTATGAAATATGACTCATGGACTCTTCGGAAAACTAATGTTTTTCATATTAGGAGGTAGATTGATAGTTTATTTGATAGAGTAAACCTTCAAACACAGCAATCCGCCATGATCACCAATCAGAGCGAATGACGTCACGTCTATGTAATCGTCATTTAGTTCTGTTCAAACTGCGAATAAGGATTTATCAACGAAAATACCTCTGCATGTGTGCCTAAAACTCTTTATATTTATTCCATCAAAAAAAAACAATATTCACCACCAATCGGAGCGAATGACGTCACATCTATGTAATCGTCATTTAGTTCTGTTCAAACTGCGAATAAGGATTTATCAACGAAAATACCCTTGCATTTGTGCCTAAAAGTCTTTATATTTATTCCATCAAAAAAACATGGATTATTATCACATATGCATCAATACAATATAGATAAAAATACGGACACCCTACTGCGCAGCACTAGGAATGATAAAACCCCTCGGCGCATGTGCTTTCGTCAATATTTTTTGAATGTATTATATAAGTTAAAAAACTGCACATTAAATGCTATCATTTTATTTCATTATTGTAAAAATCGGTTTAGGTTTAAGATTTATAGATAGCACCACATGTCTATGGACAAAAAAATCTAAAAAACGCTATAATTATTTTATTCTTCGTGGGGAAAAATTTTTTAAAACACTTTTCTTTTGAAATCATATGTGCTTTATCGATATCCGTTGGAATTTTTAAAATCGGACCAGCTACTAACTTTTTGTCGTGAGACTATAACCCCTTAGCTTCGCCTCGGGGTAATAACATCTGAATTGGTCAATTCAATCTTTTATGGAATCTTCATGTATGTCTAAAATGAAGGGACGCAGTAGACTAGATAAGAAAAGTGTTTTTTTTTAAATATATTTTTTTAAAAGCCGTTTGGAAGTGGCGATAAACTGTAGGTACATGGAGTAAAAAAAATAGAGATATATTGAAGATGATAATGTATAAGAAGTATTACTATCTGATTGAGCTTCAGTGATAAATATTTTTCTTGAAGGTAAGGGGAAGCTACATGCCTTGTTTAGTGGTAAATGGACAAAGTGATATAAGGCACTACGTTCCATAATTTTTTTTCGCTAACCAACAGTTCAGGTACACTAATTATACATCAATTTGTAATTAATTTCCTCTGTACGGGATGTACAAGTCTATTCCACGTTTTCCTTTGAGCCCGAATCACGTCGGCGTTACACAAACACACTTCTAGGTCACGCCCTTTCGGTGACTGAATTTGACCCCGAGTCCCAATAAACAATTATCTGGGATTCGAATGGACCGCTCCGGGTATTCTAGCTACGCTTTATAGGGATTCAACGTCTCTCCTTTCCTCGACGGCTGTAATTTGTCAACTCGCCGTTATAAGCTAAATTAGAGCTTTTTGCGACAAACTCTTATGCTCATTTTTGAGTAAACGCGACTACTAGATTTCCTGCCTGAATTAGAAATGGTTCATTAGTCTCTACAGGGTCATAAAAGTTAATTTTCACAACTCAGAATTTGAACAAGGGACAATATTATCCGTCCTTTTCTCAACGGCTGTAATTTTCTAACTCGATATTTTAAGGTAAATCAGAGCTTTTTGCGACAAACACTTATGCTCATTTTTGAGTAAACGCGGCAACTAGATTTCCCGCACGAAGTAGAAATGGTTCATTAGTCTCTGCGAGATCATAAGAGTTAATTTTCAGAACTCAGAAATTGTTCAAGGGACGATATTATCGATCCTTTTCTCGACGGCTGTAATTTTCCGACTCGCTGTTTTAAGGTGAATTAGAGCTTTTCGCGACAAACTCTTATGCTCATTTTTAAGTAAATGCGACAACTAGATGTCACGCACAACTTAAAATGATTCATTAGTCTCTACAGGACCATAAAAGTTAAATTTCACCAACTCAGAAGTTGTACAAGGGACGATATTATCGATCCTTTTCTCGAAGGCTGTAATTTTCCGATTCGCCGTTTCAAGGTGAATAAGGACTTTTTTGCGACAAACAATCATGCTTATTTTTGAGTAAACGCGTAAACTAGATTTCCCGCACAACTTAAAATGGTTCACTAGTCCCTATAGGACCATAAATATCAATTTTCACAACTCAGTTTATTTGAAAAATAATAATGATGAATTCACTGTAGAATGGGATTGTTGAGAAATGAAAGAAATATGAACAATGTACCTTCTGAATGAGTTTCGTTATTAAATTGTAGTTGCATCAAGAATTTGTACAAAGGACGATATTTTCTATCGATAAAATCCAGCTCTTTGAAACATAGAAAGTTTCAGAGACCTGTTTGCAGAATCGTTGCAACAGTCATTAAATACAAAAAAAAAAGACCAGCGAAAGCCATTTAATAATTCGAAATTAAAGAATCACTTTTCAAGGAAGCTGGCTATATGAGTGCGAGAATTCCGATTTTCTACCATAACGGTCAGTAATAGAATATGGCAAATCACTCTAACTCACGAACAATTGAAACCTACAAATTTCGATTTTATGCATCTCATCAGTGTTGTACACGCGAAAACGAGTGATTTGTCGAATCTCTTCTCGCAACCTACTCAAATTAATGAGTTTTCTTGTTCGAATACATAGCGTATCAACGGCTTGAAACAATAAGTTTATTTCAAATATTTTTCTCTTATACGTACTCATCGATAATACAAGATATATATATATATATATATATATATATATATATATATATATATATATATATATATATATATATATATATATAATAATTTTCAAGAGATTATATATATATATATATATATATATATATATATATATATATATATATATATCGTGATTTTCTACGATTTCATTGTACATGACTTTCGTTTTGTTCAAGTTCTTTAGGCCTACTTCATTGTTCACTATGTTAAGCTCGTTGATCTGTTGTTGTAGTTCTTCAGGGCTGTTCGCGATTAGGACAATGTCGTCCGCGAATCTTAGATGGTTCAGATATTCTCTATCTATCTTCATACCTCTTCCGTTCCAGTCCAATTTTTGGAAGATGTTCTCCAAGGTGGCCGTGAAGAGCTTCGGAGATATTGGATCTCCCTGTCGGACTCCTTTGCTTGTAGGGAATTCTGGGGTTCCATCGTATATACTTACTCTAGCTCAGCGATACCACACTTGAAGTAGTGGACGAATACATATACCTTGGACAATTAATACATAAGTCTAGTTCACTACTTCCGGAAATCAACAGAAGGATAAAATTGGCATGGAAAGTATTCGGACAAAATTCCATCATCTTTAAGTCAAGAATGCCACTCCGCCTAAAGAAGCGAGCCTTCGATCAGCTGACAATACCAGTCATGACGTACGGCTGTGAAACCTGGGCACTAAAGCAAGAGTTCATAGGGAAACTCCAGGTTGCACGAAGGTCTATGGAGTGGTGTATGCTCGGCATAACAAAGAGGGACCGTAAAACGATAGAGTGGATTAGAGGAAAGGCCCAGGTGATAGACGTCATCCACAGAATAAAATCCCTCAAATGGCAATGGGCAGGGCCCCTAGCGAGAAGGACCGACAATAGATGAACCATAAGGACAACACAGTGGTACCCAAAAGGCGTCAAAAGGCCAAAGAGGCGCCCCAATATAAGATGGGATTATGATATCAGGAAAGAAGCAGGAACAAACTGGTATCAAGCTGCTCAACAACGTAATACATGGACAGGAATGAAGGAAGGATATGCGAGGAGGCTGCACTGTACTTAACGGTAGACCATAGCTGCATATGATGATGATATATATATATATATATATATATATATATATATGTATGTGTGTATATATATATATTATATAATATAATGAGCTCACATACTCTGTGCATTGCGTATTGAGCGCGAAGCAGGTTGAGATGCATCGAACGGAAAATAATCGTCGCGAAGTTCAACGCGTGTACAAAAATAAACGAAAACTCAATTTGAGGGGGGCTTGGGAATGCAAAACAGAAATTATTAGGTAAATATAGATTCCAAAAAGCCTTAGGAAGCTGAATTACGGATATGTTGTTCATAACTAATTTTCTCATCTTTTGCACCCAATTTTAAAAATTTGCGCCTATGCCCCTCACGCCACTTATTTTCCCAATGTTCGATTGAATTGGCCCAAACTTCAAGGGTTTCGTTCTGCTTCGAAAACTTCATAAATTTCGGCTCATTTGGTCTGAGACAACAATTATATTGATCTCATAAGGATGGCGTATTTTACGGTGTTTTTATCTTTATTCCGTTGTTTTTATCTTTATTCCGTTGTTTTTATCTTTATTGCGTTATTTTTCATTATGACCGACCACTCAGTTCTATG
Source organism: Cynegetis impunctata (assembly GCA_030704885.1). Classification (NCBI taxonomy): domain Eukaryota; kingdom Metazoa; phylum Arthropoda; class Insecta; order Coleoptera; family Coccinellidae; genus Cynegetis; species Cynegetis impunctata. The sequence goes on along the minus strand of JARQZK010001449.1, from coordinate 190,786 downwards.
CTCGTGGGTGACCTCCGAGATAACCTCACTTTGAGACCTGCTTATTGGATATCGTATTGAAATTATTTGTTGAGCTCTTATTTCGTTTTAAATTAATGTTATTGTTGCATAGAGGAGAATACTTGTTGGTAACTTGTTTATGTTTAATTTTTGATCATACGCGATTTCGGGCGTAGGAGACCTCTCTACAACTATTCGTGCTGTGCGTGATATAGTGATACACGAATAGAAGGGACCTACAGTTTTACGAAGGTTCCGAAAGTCTTTATAGAGAGGCTTTACTAGGCAGAATAATTCTCGGTGGTTTGCCATTGCCTTCCGAGAGGTGGCTCCGCATTCATTCGTTGGTTTGGTCGGGATTCGATCCAGTGACCTTCTGATCAGTAGCCCAACGCACTGACCCCACTGAACTACAGAGCTATTGTGAAATTTTACGAATAGGATATGACCTTGAAGATTGTAAAGATGTGTACCGAAATATAGTTTTTTTTGCTAAAGAAGATCTTAGTTTTTTGCCCTGCCTGCAACCCTTAAATCGATCTTTATATATATATATATATATATATATATATATATATATATATATATATATATATATATATATATATATATATATATATATATATATATATATATATATATACATCAGAAGGAATAACCCCGGTCTTAATACATCAAATAGGATAATGGGTTGAACGGATGAAATAAAGGCTAAACAAGTGTACTTCTTATATTCTTCGTCAACGTTTCGGCTTCTATTTAAGCCTTCATCAGGACTCGAATGTTTGAGGTTATAAAATAAGCTAACATCTTCAACAAAGGAAAAAACACAAAACCAATGTGACAAACCATGAAATTAAACTGTACTACATTATACACAATTATTTGAAATAAGATAAAAGTGATTCGTGAGAACTATTACTAATTCTACCCACAACAACATCGTGGTACTAAGAGAATGGCAGTATTTAATTTTATGGTTTGTCACATTGGTTTTGTGATTTTTCCTTTGTTGAAGATGTTAGCTTATTTATAACCTCAAACATTCGAGTCGTGATGAAGGCTTAAATAGAAGCCGAAACGTTGACGAAGAATATAAGAAGTACATTTGATTAGCCTTAATTTCATCCGTTTAACCCATTATCCTATTTGATATATATATATATATATATATATATATATATATATATATATATATATATATATATATACATATATATATATATATATATATATATATATATATATATATATATATATATATATGTATATATATATATATATATATACATATATATATATATATATATATATATATATATATATATACAAATGAATATATACTTCAAAAATCGTGATCCAGGAGGTCCAGAACATATTTGAAAACCACTTCTTGTTTACTTTCAACACAGGGCAATGGTCTATTATTCTCGGGAATATACTCCCAAAAACCATCCTGTATTTGATATTTTTATTCACTGAGCTTTTGACGTATGTCCCTCACAAAGTTCCCGAACGACATCCCTTCGTTCCCCTCCAACCCCGCAGGCGCCAGACTGACGATAGAACGAAACAACCTCGACAACACAAACAAACGACGGCCGACGCTAAAATCACGAACATACATATATATGGACCTCCAATAACATGCCTGATGATCAACGATTTCTACAATATGTAGGCGTTTAGAATAGAAACCAGTATCGGAACAATTATTACTTCACGCTATTCAATAATCAAACGAAGATGATAATAATTATCAAGTAAACTGCGTATGGCAGTTTACGCAAGCAGTCTAACACGACGACTTCTGAACGACACGACAAATTTGCTTTAATGATGTCAAATGTGTATTAATTCTCTAGGAATGTCCTAAAAAAAATGGCTTTGAAGGGCAACGGATAATGGATGGGTAAACAAGTGATTGAAGTTAAGAAAATATTGAAAGATAAGAAAAGAAAACGATTGGAGTAAACTCCAGTCGTGCGTCCGAGTTGACACACACAATTTTGCCCCCTGTTTTGCTAGCATGTCTCAAAACGATTTTTTGGAACTAAGTTCCTCATCGCAAGATACACTCCAGACACTTGTGGGATGAAAGATAGTTCATAGGCTTTCGATTTATTTCACCGACACACCGACAACGTCTTTTGCATTCATTTCAAATCAAGACAAAACAAAATTAGCTAGTTTCAATGAGCTACCCATATAAACGTTTTATTGTGTATTGGAGGGAATTTATCACTTTTCTTCCTGAAAATTTTCCATTATAGTTTGTTACAATTAAATAATAAAACAGGTTAGTTATTTCTATTCAATTTCATGGTACCAAAAACCGTTACCATTGATTTTTTATAGCATAAATTTTCTTTTCAATATCGAGATGCCCTTCAAATCGAGATAAATTTTCTATGCCCTTTTTATAAAATGTATAAAGTTTCCTTAAATATTATATTATTAAAGGAAACTTATACATATCAGATATCTTATCTATAAACAAATCTATGTTAAAATAATTTTACCCATTGAACACTTTGCGGTTTGTAAAATTATTTATTTGATGCAGTAGTCACAGGTATTCAGGAAATGATAACTGCCAATTTCCTTTTCCATAATCGATAAAAAATTATTTATCACAATTCGATTGAAGCAGCAGTGCCGAATTTCTATTCAAATATGCTAAACTCGATATGCTTCAAAAAGTTTTAAAATCACAAATGGATTGAAATATATCGACAAAAATTATTGAACTTGTTTAAAAGTAGTCATCAATGATATTATTAACATTCTAACCTCGATAACGAGCAGAATTTCCGTAAAAATAGTTGGAAATTTAATAAACATTTTCATTCAAAATATTAAGAATAATTTGCACGTCCAAAATCATTCTTCAAGAAAAAAGCGTAAGTAGCAAAGGTTATGACCAATATTCTCTTATTTATTTTTTACAATAAAATTCTTAACCTCTTATTAAGTGTAATAGGAAGTGCTGAAGAGATGCACCAATTCTGAGATAAACGAAAAAACAAAAAACTAAATTATAATCGAGGCGGGGTTGAAAAAAATTGATGAAACCACCAAAACTCACTTCCCTAGCATAAATTTAATCTACTAACAAAATTTCAACCTTCTGAATCAATCTGGAGAAGCAAGAAAGAAAAAAAAACTCGCAACATGGGAAGGGCAGTGGTTAGAGAAAAAAGTTCATACCACCGATTGGCTCCTCAATAACAACAACTATATCCACCTACAAATATTCAACCCAATTCAATTTGGAAGGGATTTCAGGGTTCAGAAACAGGTTTCAACACGCTCTTATTAGTTTAATATGTATGAATGTATTTATATAACGGAATTTTTTAACATTATTTTCATTCCCTTCAAAACGTAGGATTGATTTGCACACTTTCATCAATGACAATGCAATAATTTAAAATTATCCTGATCAGGACCTTTAGGATAAGCGATTTTCCAAATCCGATACCCGATAATGTCTTGTTGCCGAGTACACGTTCCAAAACTAAAAAAGCATAGATGAATAATAGTTTAAAAAAATTAAAAACCACGCTTTAGTAGCTAGCAGAACTGAAAAATAGAAGATGAATAATAGTTTGACAAAACTAAAAATCACGCTTCAATATAAAAGTGAACTAAAAAGTAGAAAATAATTTTTAATAAATTTGAATAAAGAATAGTGTAATTAACAAAAAAATTCATTTTATCGTAGAAAACCGTGGGGTGCTGTTTAAGATATTTTCATAATGACACCACTCCTACCAATATCTTCAAAGTCTTAGAAGTCTCAATTTCTGATAATTATTTTGCTCATAATTAGCTTCCACATATTTTGCAATTGAATTCGACACGATTCTGTACAATAAGTTATAAATAATTTATTATAATTATAACACATATCACACATTATGTATATAACAATTGCTTTCTGCACTTGCTGCCGTATATAAACTTCAACTATACCTACCAAAAATACAAAAAAATTCTTTATACAGGGTGTTCCTAATATCATGTATAAACTGAGAGGGACGATTCTTCAAGTTATTTTAAGAAAGAAAGTTCAGTGTTTCTCGCGTTTTCAAAGGCATCTAATATACGATTTCGTAAGTCATCAACGGTATTCACTGGTGTTGTATACACTCGCATGGACGCCATTGGCAGAAATTAAAAAAAATCTTTTAACATCGGAAAATGACACGCGGTGGTCGAAAGACGTATACCAATTTTCATAAAAATATCTAAAGTGGTATGAAAGTTATAATAAAATTAACTATTTTTTTCTTAGAATTTTAACACCCTGTATCTCGGACAAGAAGCTTTCGCGGACTCTTGTTTGTATAAACTTATTTTCTTAGAATTACTTGAAGAATCGCCTCTTTTAGTTGGTACATTATATTTAGGAACACTCTGTATAATATGAAACGGTTAATAGCGTTTGCTGTCTTAGTGGGAGCATATCGAATGGCTGTGTCAGGCCACTCACCCTAGTGGGTCAGGAGAGGGTGAACGAGCATCTCATTCTATCACGTACCAGCCTCCACTGTATACTACCTACATGAGATATAAATTGTTATCTAAAAAATCAATACTTCAACAAGGAACAGATATTTGACATTTGATGAGTATCTAAGAGTTTTGCGATGTGATTACTATTTTTCAAACCGTTTTGTTGGTATACATTTATTCAGCATGTAGCATATAGCAATATAAAATGGTACTTATACTTCTAACTTCTATTTATCGGCATCTTCTTCTTCTTCAAATAGAACTAATTAAAGTAGTGACCTAGACTTAAAGTAACTGGAAAAATGTTCGTCAAAATATTTAAATTGGATATTCAAGAACGTTTGGTGCATTTTTATTTCAATAAGAGAGTTCTTTGCTTTATATCTTATTATTTTTTTATACATTTGAAGACCTAGGTGCAAGAAGAGGACTGCTCCATTTTTCAAAACTTTTCAGAAACAAAGAAAAACGTTTGAAAAATTTATTTTTGAAGATTTTATTTTCATATCTCGCTTTATATTAGACTTGGTCACTTAAAAACCGAATTCAACAATATTTTTTTTTTCAAAAATATTCGTCATGTAATATAAGGTTTTTATGTATTGGAGTTGTCCTGTTTTTGCTTCTAGTCTGAATACATGTGTTTTTATCGGTTTCCTTGGTAAAAAAAATTTGTGAATAGTGGCAAAACAATATCAAGATGTGACTGTACTGAAGTAAACAAAGGACTGAAGGTAGTCACTGTTGACAACTCGAGTGCTTGCAGTTGCCAGGCAGTGAACTAAATTTGACACAAAAATGGGACAGCTCAGTTCAAGAGCATAAAATCATTCACTTCATGAGAATTTATCAGATTAGAAGAAATAGAATTTGCCGAAACTTGAAATTTAATTAACAACTGTCGGCTATTGTCTGGAATCGAACTCATAACTAGTTATTAATACGATATGAAATACAAACTACCCAGAGATCTTAAAACAAACCTATTTCAAATAAGCGTTGAAGGCAAAAATTCTAAAATTTCACTTTACAGTCTAGAATTCTAGACACTTGTCGAATAAAAGGCCTAAAACTTTGTCTGACGGCAGCGTTTCTTAGCGTGCGCGTACGGTGTATTCGTATACGCTTATTGTTGTTATTTTATTAATGAAAAATGAATTACTGTGAAAATTATTCAGTAGAAGTGGAAGATAGCGATGATGAAGTCAGGTAATTCCCAGTGGCATTTAAATACTCTACATAAATATAAAGAGTATTATTATAGGTTACGTATGATTTTGAACAGGAGAAATGAGTATAATTTCAACAAATAATATATTTATTACCATTCCTTGGCAAATTTTTTTTTCAAAATTTTGTTACTCTCAAACGTTTTTTTTCCGTCAGTTTCATATCAATGAAATTGACAATGATACGTGAATTTATTCTACGGTTTCTTCTTTTAGAAATAACTGTTTATTAACCACCTTCGATTTTCTTTAAGAATATAATAATAATTAAATCAGATCATGATGTGGCACACTAATTATAAAAATATGAATTGCACTTGACCGATTTAAATGCATGCAACTTTCTATTTATATGTTTTCAACTATTTGTTGAAGATCGTCGATAACACTGCAATGACGCTGAGTGTCTGACAACAATTATTAATCAAAAGGTGTATTAAAGGAACTATACATATTTACTGTTTGAGACTTGTTGGGGATGAAAACATTTTTTGGGGAGGCAAGAACGTTCCAATCTGTAAACTACTTTTTTCTTCATCTACTGTTTTCAAATAATTTAACAACTACTGTATTTGCGTCTTGTTTTTTCTTACGCATTTTTTGAGCTGGATGAGACGATGAATGAGTCGAGTTAAAGCTCCTAATACTAGACTCTCGTATTTTGCTTGTTACCCCCCTCCTTCTAAACGGCTGGACCGATTGACACAATTTTGGCACCTACATGACGCGCCATACGAGTGTAACAAAAAATAAAATAAAAAAATCCGGACATCCTACTGCGTAGCACTAGGAATGATAAAACCTCTCGGCGCATGTGCATGTCGTAATGCCTATCTAAAAAACGCTATAATTTTTCATTCTTCGTGGGGAAAAAATTCCCTCATGAAATCATATGTGTTCTATCGATATCTGTTGGAATTTTTAAAATCGGACGAGATCCCAACTTTTTGTCGTGAGACTATAACCCCTTTAGCTTCGCCTCGGGGTAAAAATCGGACAAGACACGGAGAAATAATCACAGAAAAAAACAAATACAAGCTTAAAACAGTACTGAATCGCTCAGCTCAATATTGCAAGAGCCTACTATCTTACAGAACTAGTGTCACCAGCGTAGATAAGGGGGTAGGGGGTTACAGGGACTTACAGGGGTACCCTCCCTGGAGGATAAAAAAACTTCAACATAGTTAAACCCGTAGAAAGTAGAAACAAAAATATACATAAATTGGCATCAGCTTCGATTAAGGAGGATTTGACACTCTCGGTTCTATTGCAAAGTTTGTATATATTTGGTATAGAAATGTGGTGTGATTTCAATTTCTAGATATTACATTGTTTAATTTGTATATTTTTTGATTGATGTGTGTTTATTTTTATGTTTTACATTGTTTATTTACTATATTTTTCGCTTTGTCAATCAAGTGTAAAATTTTAAGACAATAGAGCATATTTTGATTTGATTTGATTCTTCAGCCCTCTTCCGTCCACTTCTGAAAATGACCTCTCCAAGTGTCTTCCATCCATGTCGAAGCTGAGCCAGTTGTATCCAGTCCTGCCCTTATATCGTCTATCCACCGCTTTTGTGGTCTGTATCTACTTCGTTTGTTGCACTACTGTGTATATTATCTAGTCTACTAGTTAAATTGGCTGATAAAAGGAATATTTTCTCCTTTGTTTTTACCTATAATATTCTATAGAAAAAACATGTTGTGTTATGTTTTTGTGAATAAAATTTATAATTTTTTTTTGATTAGATTATTATCTAATAGGCGGGTAATGTTTTTTTATTTTGTTGATATATATTATTATCTAGTCTACTAGTTAAATTGGCTGATAAAAGGAATATTTTCTCATTTGTTTTTACCTATAATATTCTATAGAAAAAACATGTTTGTGTTATGTTTGTGTGAATAAAATTTATTATTTTTTTTTGATTAGATTATTATCTAATAGGTGGGTAATGTTTTTTTATTTTGTTGATATATATTATTATCTAGTCTACTAGTTAAATTGGCTGATAAAAGAAATATTTTCTCATTTGTTTTCACCTATAATATTCTATAGAAAAAACATGTTTGTGTTATGTTTTTTTGATAAAATGTATTATTTTTTTTGATTAGATTATTATCTAATAGGTGGGTAATGTTTTTTTATTTTGTTGATATATATTTTCTACTGTGAAATAATCTTGTTGATATGATCCTTTTTCTAAATATAAATTAGATCAAAAGTATATTATTTTTTCGTTCATTCTTTAAGTTTACAAGTTATATAGGTAACTTAACTTGGGTTAGTAAGTTACTAACTTAAAAGAAATGAAGCTCTAGAGAAGTGATGGAAAAAATTATTTCTTTGCAAAATAATAGGTACCAAAATAGTACCCTCAAAAAATTCGCCCGCGTCGTTTTATTTACCCAACCCCCCCTAAGACAGAAACCTATCTACACCCCTGCCTAGTCTATTTTTTCACCAAAACTTTTGTTCTACAAATTATGAACTAATTATTGATTCAAACTACATCGATCAGTCTCCAAACTTGACTGTCAAGTCCCGCGTCATCTTGCCGGAAGTACTTCAAGTACTTCGGAATCCGGATTGCGATTGATCACTAATTTACAAGTTTTTCCACTTGTTCATTCAGCTCGCACCGGATTTCTTCTGTGGAAAAGTAGGGCAATGAAATCGAGACTCCGGATTGGCATGCGAAAGAAATTATTGTAATGCGCTTTTCTCAATTGTTGCCTACTGTAATGTTGTGCCATTATTGCAATTAGATATCGTTAGTGTGATTCGTTTAGTTTAGAAACTAATTATGGCAACAGTCCTCCGGCTATTGAATCTAGAAGAAGAATTCACAGAGAATTGGAAAATCTAACTGCAAATAACAACATTTTCGAATTATAATATACCATACTACATAAAGTGAACGAGGAAAATTCTTCAATAATTTGAAACATTATGAAACGACTTTCCAAGGGAGCTGGTTTTGTGTTTATTTCGCGACGAGAATGCAATTTTGTTACAATAGAGGATTGAAATTTAGACCCTGGATTGAGTTGGTGTTGAGGTACGTTCCTTCTTTGGTTTAAAATTTTTTTTCTCAAACTACGATCGAGACTACGATGCACTTCGAGTTTTTTTTTTAGTGAAATAAATTAAAATCTACTTTTTAATTCGGTTTGCTATTTAAGCGTGATTTTTCAAAATATAATTCAATCCAATCCAATGAAAAACATACTAGTCGACCATGGTCAATTTCATACATTACATAAAGTGAACAAGGAAAATTCTTTAATAATTTAAAAAATTATCAAACAACTTTCCAAGGAAGCTGGTTATACGTATTCAGCAACGCAAAATCTGCATTCACAATCGAACGGTGAATTATAGAAATTGTCAAGTCACCCCGACTCAAAATCTGCATACAGCTGTTTCGACCTTATTAGATCTCATCAGTGCAGCTTATTTGACTCGGAGTGAATTAACAATTTTCTAATTGTTGCCCAATACAAATCGCGGTCAGTAACACAGGCTGGATAATAATCCAGAGCGCCATCCCATGTTGTATTTTGCGTATTAAGCGACTAGAATATTCGGAGCGCGCTCTCGTGAGTATATCCAAAGGTTTTAAATCACTATGTTAGTGTGCCTTGGAATCATATACACCACTGTTGTAGAGTAGATATCTTCATATCAGGAGCTACGTGTTTAAGCGACGAATTTCTGCATTTTCAGTCTAAGCGGTGAATTGTTGTTTCCCAATATCTTTGGTGGGATGGCGCTCTGGATTGTTATCCAGCCAGTGTTACTGACCACGATTTATATTGGGGAACAATTAGAAAATTGTTTATTCACTCCGAGTCACATATGCTGCACTGATGAAATCTAATAAGATCGAAACAGCTGTATGCAGATTTTGAGTCGGGGTGACTTGACAATTTCTATAATTCACCGTTCGATTGTGAATGCAGATTTTGCGTTGCTGAATACGTATAACCAGCTTCCTTGGAAAGTTGTTGTAATTTTTTAAATTATTAAAGAATTTTACTTTATGTAATAATTCAATCCGTTAGAATCGCATCTCGATGTATTTCGCACGAATAATACGACCTTAGTGGAGATGTATGTTAAATGCCAAATAAGTATATATTTCGTATTATATTCTTGGAACTATATATAAACAATGTAATTATTTTTTAGTAACTGGTAATAAAGACATTTATTATTATTATTATTATCAGTGATAGATCTCAGCTGCTCAGGAGATTTATCCTATTTGAGAAATTTTCCTTTTTTATTGGCAAAAACATCAATTTCGTCGGTATCTCTCCACCTACCACCACCACCGGAAATTACCAATAATTTCAGGTAATTACAAAAAAATTGTGAGTTATTCCATGCATCTCTAACGATGTAATTAGCCATTAAATCTGTCAACGAAATTACACCTCTCTCGTTCTGAACGACGAATTCCCGAAAGCAATACACGATTTTTTCGCAATTACGTTCTCTGGCTCAATGAATTACTGGAATTACTATTCTAAATGCGTCGTGATATTTAATTCACAAAGCTCATGGTTGACATGAATTAGGTACCTAGTTAAAACAATTCGGGATTGGGTGGAAATCAAAATGGAATCCAGGAACAAATATCAACAAAATAAAACATTTCCAATTAATACATTCGTTTTGATATAATGAATGATTTTTTGTCAAAATAAGGTAAATACCAAATTTGATATTCCTAGATATTAACAAAAAACTATATACTTTGATAGAGTGTGGTTTGTACTGCTGGAAAAAATTATTTTCGATAAGTTAACCGATACTAAATCATGTTCAATAAGCAGTATTATTGTGCAGTACATGGTTTGCTTCAACAAAAAAAAAATTTTAATGACAGGGCCCGAAAGACCTAAGTAACGGTGGTAGTAAATTGCTTTCAGAGATAAGTCCAGTAATAATAAATTTCTAAAAGAAGCTAAGTTCATAGTAATAAGAGCCAAAGTGTCATGAAAATGTTTCTATTACACAAGACAACATAACTTTATACACTAATACTAATGTAAAATGTATTCAAGAGATTATGTCAATAAAAAATTGGCTATTTTTCTCAGAGATGTATGGCAGCATGGTCCGTAGGTTTTTTTTGTTTCACTGACGCATCCCTCTGCAGGAAAAAATAGAACTTATGTGATCGACAGTCACAATAGCAATATGACAACTGACCAGACTGGCACCAGACTTTCAACCGTACCGCTCATACAACTAGGGAGTTCTTTGAGGAATTGTCTGAATTTCTAGGAACGGAATTGGCACTTAGCTCTTATAGATACGGATTACCGCCGTCACATAGACCCCAAATTCAACAATAATGTGACTGGTCAAATTTGGCACCTACCTCCCTTTGACAAAAAATCATTCATAATATATTGAATAGACATAGTGTTATTCAACAATAAATTCATGAAAAATATACTAGTTCACAATGGTCAGTTTCATATATCACATAAAGTGAACAAGGAATATTCTTCAATTATTTGAAAAGTATTGAACAATCTTCATAGAAAGCTGGTTTATATGTATTTCGCTACGCGAAATCTGCATTCACGATGAAACAGTGAATTATAGAATATGTCAAGTCACTCTGACTCAACGTCTGCATACAGATGTTTCGAACTTATTAGATCTCTTCAATGCAGCTTACGTGACTCGGAGTGAATTGACATATTGTTAATTGTTCCCCAATACAAATAGCGGTTACGCGAAACCATCCTGAAATTCTTGTTTTCCGTACAGAGGTACATTGGCTTTTCAAAGGAAATATGCTTTTAAGGTTGTATGAACTGAGGGACGAAGTTAAAATATTTGTTGCTCTTAAAGAAAACAAAGAATTACTGAACCAGTTCTGCGAGTACTAATTTCAAATAAGCTTTCCTTATTTATTTATTTATGTACTTGATTCACTGCTTCGACTACTTGGGGTCTCTAGGAGATTATGGGTATCTTACACTTTCGTATGTTTTTGCAGAAACAGTGCCGGATTAGCCACGTAGCAAGAGTAGCAAATGCTATAAGGGCCCCGCGAATAGGGGGGCCCCGCGCTCCAACGCCTGTCTGAGTAAAAAAAAGTTTAGATAAGCATGAAATATCTTGCATGCCTTGAACGCAAAGCGCTGAGGCAATCACATCTGGAGAACTAAAACTCGATTTCGTCACGTTAAATCGTAGGTATAGGTTATATAATACTTTCCAGGAGAAACGTTGGTGTCAAAATCTAGAACAATAATTTAACGTTGTACCACATTTCTAAAAATTGAGCGCTGGCCGCACAAGTTGTGTGCTTGTACTACTTGCACTGCACTACACGCAAGTTTGTAGCACTGCAAAACTTACAGGGGAATTCCTTGATATTATTTTCTATCGAGCTAGTCGTAAAACCCGAACAAATAAAATATGATTCTATTGACTATCAAACTATTAGAATTTGATGTAGGTACGTTTATATTTGGCACAACGTAAAAAAACTGTAAAAAGCTCTTTAGATGTTAGTCTTGCATTGCATTTTTGTTGCATCAGTTTACATTCCACCATATTATTGTAACAACATTTGTGAGCTCTATTTTTCAGTACAAACATGTAACGAATTGCTCGAATCTGCAATTTTAGAATGGTGTCAAGTTGTGATGAATTACATGAACCCCAGAAGGAAAGACCATAACGAAGATGAGATTCGAACAATGCAAAATAGGCCATTCTTGTAGATGCCGTATCTAATTCACTTGAGATGGATTTAATGGCGAAACAGGCTGATGATAATTTTCTAGCTAAGACGTGCACATGCTGTGACAATTAAGGTTTCATGTTATATGCTCAGTAATGGATAAAACAGTTGAAAATCTCCGCGCATTTTCCTTGCATTTAATCCTCTCTAATATTTATAATTGCACAATTTACAGAGTAACCCTGACCTACCGTCAGCAAATTTCCACAGTTAACCAAATTAGATTAGAGCAAATTAAATTCGAATTATATTGGCCAAGTGCATATAATAAATTGCATCGAACAATCATTATGTTCTATATCGCTGACCTATATTACTGTAAATTATTATATCCTTTCGAGAACACGACCAAACTGGAGCAACCTTGAGTAAGAGTGTGAGAGAATGCATTATTTTTGCCAATTTTATATCTATTTATAATTCGTTTACAATTTAAAATCGAGTATTAATGAATTTGAACGCCGAAAAGAAAATCCTTGGTCATGATCAGATTTCCGATTTTGAATTGGAAGATTGTATGATTTTCCAGTAAAATATGTTGTTGATATATTTAACTAACCAATCGACAAGGAAGTCTGATAAAATGTGAGATGAATAATGAAAATTTAAAAATTATTCGAGTTTCATATCGGCAGGTGAAATTTGAGAGTGGATTATTTCAGTTAGAGTTCACAGCACTGATTGCGCCGGATAAAATTGACAAAACTCCATATAATTTGTCAAATGTCCGTTACAAACGAACTAGTAGATAAGATCGTCTGTTTGAATCTCGTAACTATGCGAGTATGCGAGTGTGCCGCACACAAAGAGAGAGAGTGAGAGAAATTTTCATAGATCGCTTTTTCGTTACGGGTGTACTTTCCTTCTAAAAACCAGAGAAAAGATCAAACTACTTTTGAGAATCAGTGACAGTGTTGATGTTAATTCTGTGAATACGAACTGGATACGATTGGAAGTGGATGAAATCAGTTAAAGCCGTTCTCCAATTATTATCCTCTCATAAATTCCACCTTTTCGTTTGACATAATAGAATAGACTTTTTTAATAGCGTAAATTCTGGATGAGAATAAATCGTTCACAGAAAGGTCATACATAGAATTAGGAAGCAACCAATAAGTTATATTTTAAACAGAAATGAATAGAGTTTAATCATCGAAATATTCAAAACTGTTGAATAATTTTGAATAAACGACACGTTCGTGTGATTGTTCGCTTGACCTTAAAGTTCGAATATATTGAAGAACCGTAAAATTCGTGAATTGTTTCCTATAGTACAAACACTTGAATTCATTACATGAAAACTCCGATTTTTAGGCGGAGATTACTGACAAATTTCTCTATGCCCTTATTCGTATTTTCAGTCTCCTAAAAGGAGACACGATGTATTTAAATTTAAACGTTCTGTGATTTTGAACTTTGGCGTTGTCAAGAGGGGGTGGCAGTTGCCCTCCTAGAGACTCGAAAATATTTCTTCAAATGATAGTAATTTATTAAGTATTCGAAAATTTCACAGAAAAATCCCAAGAAAATTATGTTATAATTGAAATTTCGTTTTCTTGTAGTAAAGAATAAAACTTTACAAATTGTATTTATTTTACATACAATTCATGTCTTCTATCTAACATCTTGCCCCCTTGACTCATTGGCTGACGACGCCCTTGGTTGTGAACGAAGTCAGTCCCTTTACATATGTTCCCAGCATTCAAATAAGTAATTTTAATTAATTCCACAGAGAGTGCTTCTCTATTAGTATTACATTCATGAAATTCTTTCTAGGAAAGGCCACTTCCCGGCATTTAAGAAGTTAAACAAAAATTCATACACATAGATATTCTGAATGGGTTTTACACAGTGCCGGATTAAGCCAGCGCGGGGCCTGTAGCAAATTCGGCCAAGAGGCCCTTGGTTCGATTTAGGTTCTCAAGTTTATGGTATTAAACTCAGATTAGAGAATAAAACCGAAAATGTGTGTACGTGACAACCCGAAGCGGCTATGTAGGAACACGTATATCTATGTGCGTGTAATGATACCAGTTTTTGAAATAAACTAAAATTTTTTAATTACTTTCACAAATCAAACTGGTTGGCTTTTTTTAACTTTGGTAATAAAATAGTTCGTATATTATTTTAAATATTCATTAGGTATAATCAAAGCTACATATGAACAATCAAATTCAAATTTATATTCATGTAAGTAAATGACATCCATGATACTTGTGAAAGAGCTATTTGAGCCAATTTGCCTACGGTCAGTTAGCTGATTGGGGTTGAGCCATGAGAACTGACAAGAAACTTTGGCCATTTTTTTTTCATTCGCCAGGAGGTCACAAGTGTTGGTGTTACAATAATATGGTGGAATGTAAACTGTTGCAACTGAAATACAATGCTAGATTAACAACGTGAATCAAACATACAACCTTATTCTGCACTAGTTTTCAATATTGCCGTTTAGTATTCAAATATCGCGAACTAGTTCCTTAAACAGTACCTACTCGAAGCTTATTCAAATACCCGAACAACTCGAAAGACTCGAACTCAAAACAATTTTTCTCAAGAATGGCTCACATCTAAAGAGCTTTTTACAGTTTTTTACGTTGCGCCAAATATAAATGTACCTGCATCATATTCTAATAGTTTGATAGTCAATAGAATCCTATTTTATTTATCAGGGCATTTTCCTGTTAGTTTCGCAGTGATACCAAATCGAGTTTTAGATTTTAAGGTGGGAGTGCCTAAGCGATTCGCGTTTAAGGCATGCAATATATTTTAGGCTTATCTAAACTTATTTTTTTCACTGTCAGACAGGCGTTAGAGCGCGGGCCCCCCCCCCAACTCGCGGGGCCCGTAGCATTTGCGAATCTTACTACGTGGCTAATCCGGCACTGGTTTCACAGTGGAAGTTTTGAAATAAATCGATCATCATCAAAAGGTCAATGACCGTAGACACTGCTGCGTCCTGGTTAATTTTCTAAATATACTACAGGTAACCAAAGAGGAGTCGTTCGAAAATAAAAATATGAAGCTATGCATCAACTGTAGTTTACCGTTCACGTGTTCCCTGCCAATCTCAATCAACATAGTCACATGTCCCTTTAATAATAAACATACTACATATTGCACTGGCATTATGGACCATTTACATGCAGCCGCTGCCACAGCCACTTGCGCTGTCTACTGTCCTGCTCTGATCTGAATACTTCTTACTTCCTAGGCAGCCTTGATGGTAGTAACTGTTTACAAACTGCTCCATTTCAGTCGTGGATTTTTCCAACTTTACAAAATTACATTGATTTATTAAAAAGAAATATGCTAGAAAGAAATTGTTAGTAGGAGAAAATTCTGTCATCCGTCTATCGCTTTGAAGCTTGAAAATTAAGGGGAGTCTACTGAATTTCTATTATAATTTCATTTTCACTCACGTTTTATACTTTGTTGATATCCTTGTACATTGAACTTTGAATAAAATTGAATTTCGGTCGAATTATTTCATGAAACATGACATCCAACGAACGCATGTAAACAGTCGCTACTACTCGTGCTACCTGCGATTTGGATTCCCTTCAAAATACCTCCACCGAAATTTCAAGTGCAATGGCAAGAAGAGCCATCCACGCTGCCAACTTCCCTGCTCATTGCCGCGGAAGTGAATTACATGTAAATGAATTTATCTATCAATATTGTGAGATTTTGATAAGACTTATTTGAACCTGTTTGGAGTGCGGTTTCAATAAATACAAACAATTTCTACGAGAACGTGGGAAATTTAAGGAAGTTCTGAACAACAATAATATGTGTACTACTTTAATATTAGATCTATGAGATTAGTCACAGCAATCAATGTATTCTGACAGGAAACTGCAATCAAAACCTCATGTAAGTGTTTGGCTTTCATCGAATAATACTGTCTGCGATTTCTTGTTGATGGCGATCGGGTTATCATATTTTTCAGTATTCGAGCACCGATTTTGATCTGAATTGTTTTGCTATTCACTCTCATCATGTGTGTGAAAGAGAAAATCTTGACTTTGCGCTTCGTATCGCCAGCACTCTTTATATGTTGCTCCACAATTTTCAATTGTAAAATAACTATATTCTCATATTATTGTTTCTGGTCGATTTATGTATTTTATTGGTAATTTTTATCAAGTTATTTTGACATTATTGCTTGCCTCCCCTTACTTTTTATTCAACATTTCCATTGCATTGACGAAATTACTCCCACGAAATGCTACACTCAAGAGCTTAGATGTTACAAATAATTTTAACAGGACACATGTGTCGCTTCTTAGTTATTGAATGACTCTCAATTGCCGAATTAATTTGAATATTCCAACGAGTAAAATTCCATCAGTTTCTCAATAAAAAAAAATTGAATCAGACATCGAAATGAAATTTTCAACAATTGTACCATCAGACAACTTTTTGTACACCATTTAAACCCCTTCCGTCGCTCCTTGATGTTTTTATCGTTTGAAAAGAAACCTCGATTATCGGAAAAAATTCTACTTTTCTTGTGACGGAGTTTCAGGAAATCACGCGAAATCCATTCGCCCGCATTTTCCAGGAAATGTGTGGGTTTCATTCATTTTGCTGTATACTGTTATGATGTCTCCAAGCTAATAGAAGATTTTCTTTTATCGCCGGAAAAAGAAGTACGGTTGATGCTAGAGCTTTTTCGTGTTATTTTCGCATGCTGTGGTTTCCCATAGAAAAACGGGATTATAGGACGTATTTTCATTGGATTAATTACGTTGATACTATGGAAAATGTGAACAATATCGAAGGGAATTTTCGATTCAATAAATTCTGGACTTTTCTATTGAGGAAGCCGAAAATTGATATTGATAAACATCATAATAAATACAAATAATATCTTGAATTTTCACAAGTTCAGCTGAATAGTCTGACGTGTTTAGGCTGAAAATTCAATAAATATATATATAATCAGACATAGATCATCGATTGATCAAATAGTTTTGTCTGTAGATAATCAAAGATTCAGTCGTTCAGGTCTCGAAATATTAGAACAATATTCTAGAGTTGACCTAAGCTTTGCCTTGATTGAAATGTATGGGAGGGATGTGATATTTTGATTCAGTGATTGAATTTTCAAAAACCTGCATAATTCTGTCATTCGTCTATCGCTTCGGATCTTAAAAATTAAGGGAAAATTATTTTGATCTTTGAAATAAGAAGAGATCTATTATAATTGCATTTTCACTCACGTTTTATACTTTGTTGATTTTCTTTTACATTGTACTCTGAATAAATTTGAATTTGGGTAAAATTATTTCATGAAACATGACATCCAACGAACGCATGTTAACAGTCGCTACTACTCGTGCTGCCTGTCTTTTGGATTCCCTTCAAAATACCTTCGCCGAAATGGCAAGTGCAATGGCAGGAAGCGCTGCCCACTTCCCTGCTCACTGGCGCGGAAGTGAGTTGCATGTAAATAGATTTATCTATCAATATTGTGAGATTTTGATAAGACTTATTTCAACCCATTTGGAGTGCGGTTTCAATAAATACAAACATTTCCTGATTTGGAGAAATATACGTCATTTAAAGTGAAATTAAAAATTCATTTTGACGCTCCTTTGTTATTGGTTACCTGAGAAAGTAAATTCACGTTCCGGGCTTTGATGAAAAATTTGCATTCCATTATAACCCACGATAATGGGAAAAACTCAAAACATTGACCACAGAGTACTAAGTTTAATGACGAGACACTCTACCCTTAACCGAAATTTGTTATACAATTATTGCCCTCTTCTCGGTTGACATACAATGTGATAAATTGATAAAATTTCCTCACGTGAATTTCAAAACCGTGAAGAAAAGAGGCATCATATTCTTGGTGAAGGAAATACGAATTTCCATTAAAGAAGAATCTTGATGAAGTAGATTAATGTCGTCGTAGGGATAAATTCGAGTAGGCATACATTTTAAACTGATTTATGAACATTATTTTAGAAAAACAAATTGATGATCTTCCAATGTACCTATATTATTTTCCTAGGATTTTCGTATTTATAGGATTTGCACATTCGATAAATGTTTTTTGATGACTACTAAGTAACTAATTTCCAATAGAAATTAAAATCTGAAAGAACGTTATATATAAAGAATATTGAAATGTGAAAGATTTCCTGATACCAACTCAATTCATATACTTGCCTACAACTTTTCAACCCTCAATTTTTAGAGGCTTCAAATTTGCAAACCCTAGATTCAATTTGGACAGGTGGAGGAGGTGCGCAAAACCGACAAAAAACATGAAATTTGGACTTGAATTTATTGAACCCCGATTGAAAGCGAAGTCGTTACCCACACGGTTGATGGACGGAATACGATGAGCACATTGAAGAGAGAAACAAACGGTCTAGTGTTGCATCTTGTGTGGCACAGATGTCGAATTTTTTATCATTCACTCCCTTGAAGGATGAATAGGAATTCCACATCGATGAGTCTCATGAAACTAGCTCAGTTGGAGGAGGGTTGATTTGATTAATCATGAATTTTGCAAATAATAGTATAATATTCAACGAGCACAAAATGATTGCTATTTTTCACGAGGGTGAAGTTTGCGACACGAGCCGCAGGTGAGTTTCATAATTCACCCGAGACGACTTCCTCGAAAAAATTAGTAATAATCTTCATTTTCAACAATAAAAATAGTTATCAAAAGCGTTGACATAACATTTTCTGTGGCACTGAAAACTGCATACTCACGTAAACGTCAACTATTTCACTTGACATCGATTCCATTCCTTTCTTTCACTCTGATAAAAATAGATAATTTTACATTTATTCATTTAGGTATATTAATTTTAACAGAACAATTATTGAAAATAAACGAAGGCATTGAATTTATAGATAAATCCATGTTTTAAAATCTAACAATAATAATATCATAACAATGTAAATGATGTTCTCTAGTTTAGATATACGTCCTAAGTGTGACGTCATGCAGTGAATAATGAACCATTATTCACTAGTGAATAATAGGTAGTGTTACACTTTAGGAAGGACATGAATGTTTTATAGTACAGTCGTGGACAAATTATTATCTTTATATGTATGTAAATATATATATATATATATATATATATATATATATATATATATATATATATATATATATATATATATATATATATATATATATATATATATATATATATAAAAATATATAAATATATATAAATATATATATTTATATATATATATATATATATATATATATATATATATATATATATATATATATATATATATATATATATATATATATATATATATATATATATATATATATATATATATATATATATATATATATATATATATATATATATATATATATATATATATATATATATATATATATATATATATATATATATATATATATATATATATATATGTATGTATATGTGTGTCGATACGGTCTTATTATCTTCGGTGAAAATACTACAAAAGCCCATAAAACAAACTGTTACACTGGAAGCATTTTACCAAGCACAGGACAGTTTCAAGCTCTCAAAAGCAAAATAAAATATTTATTGAAGCAATCTACGAGTCAACTACGCCATTCATTCCACAGCACCCTATTGAAAGCCTTTTACGAGGCATTAATGGAAAAATCGTTCTATAAATAATAAAATCCTCCGGTTCTCTCGGCTGCCTCATGAAACGATCTCTCACATCTCTACATCAAGGAAAATTCCACCTTTTACGTATTTTCCGCACTTATTCACGTTTCGAAGGATACGCAGTTTCAGACTTTGTTAATTTTCGCTGAAAGGAACAAATTCAATAGGATTCAGTGCCTTTTAGAAGTTGAGTAAAATTCTTTGACATTCGACAATGGACAATTTATGAATATGAGTTTCTGAAGTGAGGAGTATACTGAACGTTTTTTTTTTTAAACTCTTTATTCATAACATTAAAATCCTTACCCTAACTTTACATCTCTAAATAATTTACAATACTGGCCCCGAGATTGTAAATATATTCAAAGTTGAATACCAACAAAAATAAATTGACTTCAAGCCTGTGAGGATATTCACAAAAAAATATAAGATCCACAACTACAACAAAACATGAAGATTCTAAATCAATAGTTTCTTTTTAAATATAATTTTAGATTCCTAAGAAAATATTTAAAGTTCCGATTTGTTCTCAAATTATCTGGCAAATCTTTAAGAGATCTAATTGCACAATGCACAGGACTAAATAAACTCACATCGTTTCTACTAGATTGTAAATTATTATCATGATTATTTCGTGTTCTCGTACAAGAGATAAGTAGTAGGCCAGTCAGTTAAGACATTGGAAAACGAAAATTTAACAATAATTCCAAAAGTACTTAAACTTTGGTCAAGTGAAAATGCTACATAGAGAACGGAACAAATCTCATTTTGCAACCTTTTCCTAAGTCCGGAACATTGATAAAATTGCAATAACATTGAATTTTGCTGTATGCTTGTGAAAAAAATTCCAAAAGTTTCTGCAAACTTTTTGGAAACAAAAAAAAGAAGTAGTATTGAATATATTATTTTATATCAAGTATCAAATTTGCAACCATTTTAAGGGTACGAAACATTTTTTTAATTCGAAATTAACGTTTTTCTTTGATAAACTGACCTAAAAAATTGATATTGTTTGATAATTTTAAATTACTGAAAAATTTTCCGTGTTAACTTATCAATTATCAACTTAAAGCAGCTTCTCATTACAACGTTAATGTTATTGATCACTGGAAAATAAAACATATATCATTAGTATGTTGGTTGAGTTATTTACTCTTTACATTGTGAAAATATGTACAGAAGCTTAGCAACCAAGGCCACCATTTCATTCTCGATTTCATTCCTTGAAAATATCTAGGGAAGATACCGCAAAAATAAACACAATATCAATAGAACAGTATAATTAACACAATTTTTCCCAACCACATTTTTATCGCATTTGTTGAAAAATATGAATTGTTTGTTCTGGCAACGGAAATTTTTTATCTCTTCTTCATGTGTATATTTTTATTAAGTACAAAATATAAATAATATATTGCGAAACTTGTCTGCAAGAAACATGAGAGCCAGGTCGAACCCATTATCGAAATGATTTCCATAAAGATGTTATTTTGGTTTTTATGTTATGGTTCAA
The DNA here is from genome assembly GCA_030704885.1 of Cynegetis impunctata. Taxonomy (NCBI): domain Eukaryota; kingdom Metazoa; phylum Arthropoda; class Insecta; order Coleoptera; family Coccinellidae; genus Cynegetis; species Cynegetis impunctata. The sequence goes on along the minus strand of JARQZK010001449.1, from coordinate 169,084 downwards.
TAGCAAAAACTTCAACAAATTAAATTTTTTAATAGCAGAGGTGATGACATTACAGAAACACATGTGAATTTCATGTTCTATTCCTAAATTGTACTGATCAACAATTTTTTTCTCCACTTTCAAATGGTTTTCATAATTTTTACGTTAATCGATGATTTTAATTACCTATGACTAGACAAATTAAAGTGGACAAAGATTGGTTGTATATAAGTATTTCTTATATAATATACTTGAATTTTTATATTTTTTGAAGTTACTTCTAGATACTTCGTAAAAATTCTCTAATTTGCACTTCAAATCTTATATAGGTATGAAAATTATTCTCATTCTTTCACATAAAAACCTTTGGCATAAAAAAACACTTCGATGTGCCAAGTTCGGCGATGGTCGCCAGAACGATGTTGGAGTTAAGCGATCTCTATTATATTTTATATGGGCTATTCAAATTAGAGTATATGCATGGGGAATGCATATATATGCATGGGAAATGGGGGCAAAGTAGCATATTTCAGAGGTCAGTTATATGGATAAAAAAAATCTAATCTAGCTCCTTTAGTTCTGGAGTTATATAGGAAAAATCGAAAAATTCGAAATTTTTTTTTTGCCTATATCTTTTTATTTAATGAATTGTTTTCAAAACAATTGTCACTTTGCCATTGCCACTTTTTGTAGGCTATCTAAATATCTGAATAAAAATTATATACAGGGTGTCGTATAAATAGGGCCACCCTCAACTTTCAATTTTCAAATACGGACCTGTATTTTTTATTGCATTTTTTTGAATGCCAAGAGTCATGTTTTATATTCACGTAGTATTTTCATCTGAATTACAGAGTGTTCTGGAAATATTGAACTATTACCAGTAAAATTTCAACATTTTTCAAAAAATTCAGCTCTAATCAAAAAAATATCATAAGATAAGTTATAGAATGCCTAGGATTTGGAAGATAATCAACATTATTCGACGAAGAATGTCTTCTTCAAGAATTCATCCACATTTCGGTTCACGCAACCCATGATCAATGTACGAAAATGCGTAATTCTTCCTAGTACGTGTATGTGCATATAATCATTGCCCGAACAAAATAACGTTCGACTGGCAATCTTGATATTACAGACACCAATTTGGAAATATTTCATTGATACTCACTTTCCGAACTACCTACATTTTTCAGTAAATTCATGGGCATTCTGTTGCTATATACAACAATTATGATTAAACTATTTGAATTCTCATAGTATGCTTTGGAAAATAAATATTTAGTTCACCTCACTTGTCATTATTTTGACAGTTTCTTGGAAATTATCGTTGGTATTTAATGAAAAATCTGATAGTACTGAAATTGGGTTTCCCCATAGAGCAGAAAAGAGATATGATTAACGTTTTCTACAGAAATAATAGGAGCATTCGTCTTTCCGCTTGACATTTTCTTATGGGGTACACTACAAAATAGAATATATCAAAACGAAATTGAAAATATAGAAGATTTAAGAATTAAAATCATGAACGCTTTCGCATCACTACGCCGAAGAGATATTTTCAGAGCGAATAATAACTTAAAAAAACGACTCTGTAAATGTCTG